>PVJX010029451.1:0-22911 GCA_004027295.1 Dolichotis patagonum
AAAACTGCTGGAAGACAAAGTAGGTAAAAATCTCAAAGATATAGGGGTAGGAAGAGAATTCATGAACAAGAACCAAAGTACACGGGAAGTACTTCCCAGAATCAATAACTGGGACCACATCTTATTAAAGAGTTTCTGCATGTCAAAAGAGGTTTCCAGCAGAGTGAAAAGAAAACCCACAAATTGGGAAAAAAATCTTAATGGACAGTCCCTCAGACAAAGGACTTCTGTCTAGAACTTATAAAGAATTAAAAAAAATCAGACCCTCGAAATTCTAGACAAAGGACTTCTGTCTAGAACTTTTAAAGAATTAAAAAAAATCAGACCCTCGAAATTCAAAATTCAAGACTGAGTCCAAAAATGGGCATCTGAAATGAATACACAGTTCTCAGATGAAGAAATATGAATGGCAAATAAATACATGAAGAAATGTCGGTCTGCTTTCTAACATGGAGGACTGGGATAGATGCGTTACTGATGAGAGGTGTGCGGGTCCCTTTGCAAGTCCAGGGGTACAAGTGCAGGCGCACCCATAATTTCACTCGGCTCCCAGGACATCGGGTAAAGCCAAGCACAGGTTTAGAATTAACTTTGGACCTGTGATCCCAGCAGTCGGGAGGCTGATTCAGGAGGATCATCGCAAGTTCGAGAGCAGCCCGAGCTGCAAGTGAGCTCAAGGCCAGCCTGAACTGCATAGTGAGGCCCTGTCTCAAAAAGACAAAAAAAAAAAAGGACCTGAGATTTAGCTCAGTGGCACAAGCACCTGCCTGGCAAGTGCGAGGTCATGAGTTTGAGCCCTGGTACCAAAAAGAAAGAAAGAAAGGAAGAAAGAAAGAGAGAAAGAGCGAGCTCTGGGGTGCGCAGCACGGACAGGCCCTCCTCTGCGGCGTTGAGCAGCCTCCTCTGCCTCCTGTGGATCACAGGACAATGTGTTTGTTTATGATCACAGAAAAATATTTGGAAAATACGATGGACTCTGTACCCTTTTTAATTTCTTGAAATTTTACTTTCAAATATTCATCATATTAAAATTAGTGGAAAATGGACTATTAAAAGATTAATATACTTTAATGAAAATTAATACTGTGTTTGCATCATCAAAACCATATCAATTTTTTGCTTGTCTTTCTCATAAGGCCAAAAGAGCAGCACCGTTTACTTTGAATTTAGTGTTATTATTGTTATTATTGTTATTATTGTTATTTTGGTACTGAGGGTTGGGGTTGAACTCAGGGCTCATACAAAGCCACAGCCCAGACCTTTGAATTATTTTAAAAATTGGAGACGAGGTCTGACTGAGTTGCTTGCCAGGCAGGAACGTGCTGTCCTCCTGCCTCAGCCTCCAGATTCCTGCAATTACAGGCAGGAACCACCACACCCAGGAACATCACCAACAGCATGACCTTGTGACCAAAGCCAGCCACCAGAAAGTCACCACCTCCCTTGGTGGCGTGTGCCCGGCTGTCGCTGTGTGACCACCGGGTGCAGCATCGGAGGGACTCGGAGGTCTGGCTGCAGCCTGCTTTCCTGCGCGGCGGCTTCCAGGTACTGCTTCTCACGCCACCTCGAGGCTCAAGGTGGTGACCGAGCTTAGTCCTGGCCCCACAGGCCTCAGCCTCTGCCTGTCCTGCCAGACTGCAGGCCCAACCGGCACAGTGGGTCAGGACAGGCTGCTGGGTTCATTTTCTTGGTGGCTATTATAAACACACAGAAAGAAGGAAGGGTGAGCAGAAACTCCAAAAAGGTCTGGGCGACTAAGTGAGTGCCAGCCGTACTTCTCTGCTCTGAGGTCCTGGTGCTGACCTCGGGACTCTCCACAGCACTTCTTGCTGGGTTAGATCAACGCGGGCCGGAAAGGCACTGCAGGAATCCTGGGTCACTCTTTAGTTTTTACATTCATCAGAGGCCCAGGCAGAGAAGCTGGACAGGTCACAGCCCAGGGGTGGAGGGTGGGTGACCATGACCGCCCCCAGCTGCGGTGTGTGGCTGACAATGTCTGCAGAATGGCCCTCAGCCCCCAAGGGCAGCTCTGGCCCAGCAGGTGCTCTGCCTCCTCCCGGCTGGCCTGCCCGAGGGTCCTCTGAGGACTGGCCATGGGCAGGACGGGTGTTCTGCTGCCTGCGCTTGGGGACCCCGGCTGTGGCTGGAACTCGAGATCTCCGCCAGGACCCCACTCATCTTGTTAGAGAAAAACCAACATCAAACCAAATGGAAGGCCTTTGCACTGAGGAATTTAGAAGGCAACTGTTTATTATGCTAGCGGGCTGATGGGAATCATAAGCACTGGGGCAGTTTCAGGTTCAATTTCAGTACAGTTTACAAGCAGGAAGTACCAGGCATTACATGACTGGCTACACGGACTGGATTAAGTCACACATTGTCAGGTAAACTAACTCTAAGTACATTTCATTAAAAGGAATTGTTTATCATAACATACGAACATCCTGGGGAGGAGGGGAGACGGGTCAAGCCAAGCAGGTAGAGTCGAAGGGTATCTTTGACTGTGTTACTTCGCCCCAGCCAAAGTCCTTGAAGCCAGTTAGAAGCAATGTACTTCTTATAAGGTGAACATAAGCTGAGAATAGCCAAGTTATCCCAGTGCATTGTCAAAGACAGTCAAGGCTGACTGAAGTCAGCAGCGATTATGTGACAGGCAGCAGGAGCATGGACAGAGGCTGCTATTTGATTTTTAACTTGCTGTAACATATCTGTAAGTTTGCTGTTCTGTAACTGTGCCTCTATTAATCATATTATTGTGCCCCAATAATGTCAGGGCACTCAGGGCGCTGGGCTCCATTCCAGCACTGACATAGAAGCAAAAGGATTCTCCTGTCGGGCCCTGGCTCAGTGGGAGCCTGTGCCCAGCAGGACAGCTGAGCGGAAGGGTGGCTCTGAGGCCAGGCCACACCACCGACAGCGGAGCTGGATGGCAGCCGTGCTTGCAGCCAGACCCGGCAGGCACCACGCAGGCGCCTCCGCAGGGGCTTTAAAGCTGGGGGAAGAGCCCAGCACCTGCTGCAGGCCGAGCTGCTGCCGGTTGTGGCCAGTGGGGCCAGCGGCTGTGTGGGTGCAGGAGTGTGGGAGGAGCCCCACCCGGCTCCGGCAGTGTCCTAAGATTTGTCAATCTTAGGACAGTGATGCCTTGGCTTCCTTCACGAGAGTAGATGACTTGGACTGGGGATTTAGCTCAGTGGCACGAGCGCCTGCATGGCAAGCATGGGGTCTTGAGTTTGATCCCTGGTACCTAAAAGAAAGAAAAAAGAAAAAAACCAAAAGAGTAGATGACTTTTGGAAAGTAACACATATCTTTAGAGGATGCAAGTCAGTCCATGACAAATGTGGAGATCAAATAAGACAGCTGTGGGGGTTGGGGGACAGGCGGGGTGGGGGTGAAGTCTGGGGGACACAGGGCTGCTCCTCTGTTTTTGCTACACCTGCCTTGGGCTGCCTTTCAAAAGGCCTTTGACTTAGTTTTGCCTCAGTGTGGCTGCAGCCTTCCAAATGCAGTACAGGCCAGGATTACTGGGCCTTGTGAGAAATGATCTCACTTGTCTAGACAAAACAAACAAACAAACAAACAAACAAATAAGAAATTTGACTCCAGAGGCAGCAAAAGCAAAGCTTTTAATCCATAATCTTGCAACAGCGATACCTACACAGAGACAGGTGCACTCCAGCTGTGTGATTTTACTCCTAACTCCTGGGATCCAGGGTTCACGGTTGTCTTTCTTTTCTCATTGCTGAGACAAAAGTTAAAGGAGGAAAGTCTGTAGAGGTTTCAACCCATAGTCAGCTGGCTCGAAGGCAGGATGGCCCAGCGGAGTGGTGTCACAGAGGAGAAACAGTGGAGGGCAGGAGAAGGCAGCAAAGTACCAAACCTTAATCCTAACCCCCAAAAGCTTTCTGATTATCTTCCCCAAAGTTAAAGGCACCGTGTTCCAGTGCCCCCACAAGCCCACGTTAGTAGCACAATTCATAATAACTAAATCCTGGAGGCAGTCTAAATGTCCTTCAGCAGATGAGGGTACAAAGGCAATGTGGTATTTACACACAATGAAGTATTATTCTGCCAAAAAGTGAAGTGGGTTTGTGAACAACACAGGAATCCAAGCAGCCAAATTGATAAATTTGGGATTTTATTTAGCTGAACTCAGCGGCCACCCGCGTAGAGACCCCTGTTTCAGAGTCCCACTGAACTGGAAAAAGACATCCTGTTGGAAACAATTTAGCTAGAATCTTGCATTAATTTTTGGTTGACATCTGTATCCTGCTTCTTTGTTGAGCAGGTTAATTTTTCTCCTGTGGGTGCAACTCATTCTGCTTTTCTCATGAAACCTGTACCCTGAGTAATTTTCCATTTTCCTGGGTCAAATACAGGGCACTAGTGAAATGCAGGGCTCAAGATGGTGTCAGGCATGCCAAGCTACAACAACAGAAGGATAACCTCGGGGCATTTGTAGGAACATGGATGCAGCTTGAGACCCTAGTGTGAGTAAAATAAATCCCATGCACATTTGAAAATTGCATGATTTCTTTACATGAGAAACTAAAAATATAAATAAAGGAAAATAAAAAGGATGATAGGAAACAAGGAAATAGGCTTTGTGGATATGGGGAGCAGATCTGAGGGGGGAGGGAGACAGAAGGGTAGAGGAGGTAAAAAGGCTCAATATGTAATGTGTATATGCACCAATTCCCCCAGACGAAAGAAATTACTATGTATTGCAAACATGATACTATATAAATAAAAAATAAGTGCTAGTATAAATTATTTCTGGACAGGAAATTTTAAAATTTCTCTTTTGGGAGCTTTTATTTTCTAAATTTTTACCAGCTAATTTTAGTTCGATCATAATAAAGTTCTTTCTTCCATAATAAATATTAATTAAAAAACAAATATTTAAAAACACAAAGATAAAGTTGGGCATGGTGGTGTGATGGTTGTTAGTTACCTCCTCATTGCTGGGATAAAACACCCAACACCCACAAGTTAAAGGAGGAAAGGTTTATTCCGGCTCACAGTTTGTAGAGGTTTCAGTCCCTAGTTGGCTGGCTCTGAGGCAGGGCAGAGTGGCAGAGGGGAAACAGTCCATGGTAGGGCAGGCGGGAAGCAGTGAGTCCTCCTCCTTTCTCTATTTTATCCCATTTAGGCTATAAGCCTACTGTTTGGTCTCTCTCTCTCTCTCTCTCTCTCTCTCTCTCTCTCTCTCTCTCACACACACACACACACACATACACACACACACACACGCACAGGGTAGGTCTTCTGTCTTTGGTAAATGCATCTGGCCACACCAGAACTATGCTAAACCAATCACTGGACTGATCCAGCTGTCACACCTTTAACTCAGTAACACACACCCATGATCCAGCCAGTTTCAAAAACCCCACCTATGAGCACATGAGGCTCTGGGGTTACCCTAACCCTACTTAAGCATCCATGCATATTCAATATTCCTGCCGTTGGATGGTCCTGGCAGTAAGGGAAGGTCTTTCCTTAGGAGTTTTGTGGTCTCTACCTGGGTCTAACATGTGCCCCACAGCCTGAAGTCAGAGCTCACCTTATGTTGCCTTTTTGTGATTGCATATCATTACTTCTTAAAGGTATAGGGATTACTTTTATTAAACAAAGTTCCTACTAATGAAGAACAGAAGAACTTTAAAAAGGAAAAAGAAAGACCCAGGAGTGGTGGTGCATGCCTGTGATCCTACTCTGGAGGCTAGGCAGAAGGATCACAAGTTGGAAGCCAAACTGAATAACTTAGAAAGATGGCCTCAAAATAAAAAATAAAAAGGGGCTGGTGTAGCTCAGTGGCAGAATACCACTGGGTTAAATTCCTAATACTGAAAAAAAAAGTCATGCCAGTCAGCTTTTCATTGCTACAATAAATACCTGAGATGTTCAACTTACAAAGAAGAAAGGTTTGTTTTGACTCATATTTTGGATGGTTCAGTTTGGAGTTGATTTGCCCACAGCAAGGCCTGTGTAATGTAGCACATCATGGAAGAAGTGCATCACAGAATGATATGGCTCCCTTCCTGGCCAAGAAATCAGAAAAAGGTGCAGACTAGGCTCACATAGTCTCCTTGGGCACACCTCCGATGACCCAAAGACCTTCCCAGAAGCACCACCTCATGAAGACCTCACCACCTTGCAACAGCATAGTCCTGGGGACTGCTTAAAACTAGGCCTTGGAGGTGCTTAAAATTCAAGCTATAAAATTACTGTAGTAGAAAGATGTAAGGGAGAAAAAGTGAAAACTTTCTCCCTCACCTGTCCTAAGGTTTATGGCTGACATTCCCGTAATAAAACCAGAATAGCAGGGAGGAGCATAACAAATTTGTTTGGCCTAACTTCTATGTGACATAGGAGGCTTCAGAAATTAACAAAGAAATATGGGAAACTGAATTTTTGTGGCCAGATTTAATGAGAGTGGATAGTGTGGGGAATGTGAGTGGACAAAAGGGGTGTGATCTAATGGTAATAAACTGTGATGAATTTGGGAAGCCTGTCTGTTCAGTTTGTCTTAGAGGCCATGTTACGGTTTATGTTTAAATGTCCCCCAAATCCTCATACAGTCATGGAGGTGACTGAGTCCAGTGTTTGTGATTAGTTCTTTGTCCAGCACCGGGATTAGAGGTGTGAGTGCTGCACCCACCCAGGTGCAGGTAGCTGGCATACTATATAAGGGAGAGAAAGGGGTGTATTTTTCCTTTTTTGCCCTTTTCACTCTTGTCACTTGTGGTGGCCATGAACCATTAAAACTCAGCCATGCCACCCTGCCTTGGAACCAATTGAGTATGGACTGAAACCTCCAAAAAACTGTAAGCCAAATAAACCTTTCCTTCCTTCATTTGGGGTATTGGGTATTTTGTCCCAGCAATGAGAGAGAAATAACCAAGACAGAATTTGGTACCAGGAGTGGGGTTGTGGTTGTGACTGTACCTGACCATGTGGTTCAAGAGCCTTTGGGAATGGCTCGTGGGAAGAGTTTGGGAAGCTTTGGAGACGTCACCTAAAAGAGTGGCACTGGAACAGCTTAGGCTGTCCTGTAGGGGAGATTCTGATCAGAGCACAGAAGACCAGAAGGCTGACAGAAATTCTTCCAGGAGAGACGAGGCTCTGGAGGTTTCTGCTGGGAAGAAGGACTGCATTGGTTGTTGGACACCACACGATGTGTGTTATGGCTTGGCAGAAAGTTTGCATTTTGCTCATGTCCAGAGACGGTCTGAGATGGAGATTAAGGGTGGTACACTAACTAATCTGGCAAAGAACTTTCAAGGCAATCTAATGTTGAGGCAGTGGCATGGCTACTGTTGGGGGCTTTTTGCCAGATTTATGATGTGAATTAAGTTCAAAGAGCTCAGCAGGATGATTTGAAATGTTGTGAATTTGGCCAGAAAGAAATCTCCAATAAAGCTGTAGACTACAAAGAAAGAGCTAAGATCTCTATTGTTGAGAAGGAGCAGGAGAATATAAAAGATGGCCTTAGAGCATCACAAGCAGCAGCGAGTCCCTATGCTTTGCAGTCTCAAAATTGCAAAAGTGAAAGATTGTGCTTTGAGGAGAAAACTGCAGAAAGCCATGTTCTGGATTGGCGGTGGCTACACCAGATTCTAGAATGGAGGTGACATAGAGAATTTGATTCTGAGAAATTTGGTTCTCAGAGAACCCAGAAATCCAGGCACTTGACCCCTACAGCCAAGAGAAGAAAGCCTGGCTACTGCTCCACCTAGCAGCGGACCTTGGCATCATCCACATGGTGCTCATTTTAAGCACATGCAGGATGCATGAGTCCTGAGGTTTAAAAGGCTTCTACTCCAGTTTCAGAGGGCCTGGGTGGCCAGGCAGTGTCCCCCTGAGAGGGCAGTGTGTGAAGCTGTGAATGTGAAGCCAAAGATGCAAAGGAGAACCCAGAAGTTTGGAAAAGCCAAGAACATGGATCGTCTAGGAAACCTGCAGAGGAAGCAAAACAGGCCTAAGACAGAAGTCATGTGCTCCAACCCCTGGAAGTGCCCTGAGAGTGGAATCAAGCCTTTCAGAGCTCACAACCAGATTGCTTCCGATGCTGAAACTGGAACGCCAGGACTGGATTTTGGACTTGCTTTGGTCCCAATCATTTGTATCACCCTGTGACCTTTTGGAGTGGTAATGTTTATCTTGTACCATTGTATGTTGGAAGTGTTTAACTTTGTTTTCATTTGTACTGGGGGTTATAGCTAAGAGTTTGCTTTAGATCTTGGAGGAGACTTGGAACTTGGATTTTTCAGCAATGCTAAAACTGTTATGACTTTGGCAACTCTTGGAGATGGAAGATGTCTTGGAAATGTCTTTTGCAGAAAAGATGCTCATGAGTCTTTGTGGGGTCAAGGGTGGAATGTTATGGTTTGTGTCTGGTGTCCCCCCCAAGCCTCATGCAGTCACAGAGGTGGGATTCTAGAGTTTGTGAATGACTCATGGTCCAATGCTGGGACTATAGGTATGAATGCCACACCCAAGTGAGTGTGGCCTACATACACCATAAGGGACAGAGAGCCTCTTCTCTCTGTGCTCCTCCATTGTGCTCTTATTGCTTGTGCTATTTTCTGCCACCATGAACTGCTGCCCTCTGCCATGTGCCGCTCTGCCTTGGAGCCAGCTGATTACAGAATGAAACCTCTACAAACTGTGAGCCAAAAAAACCTGCCTCTGACAATTCCTCCTAGGAATTTTCCATTCGCTTCCCCCAGTTCTGCTTCTTGTCTGTAGATTCCTGCTTGCCTACGCTGTGCACAGTTCAGCTCAATCTCTCTTTCCCACTGCAATACCCTAACACAGCTGCTACAGGTATTGTAGTCCTAAAGATTCCTTCCAGAGATTCTTTCCAGGTTCTTGGTTCCTGAACAAAGAATTGGTCAAGACATGCTAAAAAGGAAGCAAGACTTACACCTGTTAAAGGTGGGAAAAACAGTACCCTCTGCAGAGTGGAAGCAGGCCACTGAGAGAGCTCACCGTGGCTGCCAGGTTAAAGGCAGATGTCTTTTGTGTCTCCCATTCCTCTGCTTGACATCAGATCTGGGTCACCCTATCAAACGCTCACTTGTTTTCTTGCCAGATATAAATGAAGAGTTGAAGTTAGCACTTTCTGATTGGTTATAAGTGTTAGGTTTGGAAACTGTGTTCTGCAAGTGTCCTACGTCTCTGTGACTGACAGGTTATGCCCCTTTCTCAGGCAATTTACCCTGCCCTAGTATCCTATCTCACAGCTCCTCTTCCACCTATTGAGACAGCTCTGGACAAAATCCATCTTTTGAAGGAGTTAAAATATGTCATCCAGGTGGAGTGTGGTAGTGCATGCCTGTCGTCCCAGGACTCAGGAGGCTGAGGCAGGAGGATTGTTGCAAGTTCAAGGCCAGTCTGGGGTACATAGTGAGTTCAAGGCCAGCCTGAACTGCACAGTGAGATCCTGTCTCAAAAAAAAAAAAAAAAAGTTCATCCCCAAATAATGTATTCACTATTTTGAGTTAAAAGCACTTGAAAAGCAGCAGGTACAAAAAGGTGTTTCTTAAAAGCAGAAAATGAAATTCACATGTAAAAGATGTCTTCCCTATACCAGGAGAATAGTATCATATACCAGGGATGGGAAGTTGAGGCCAACGGAAATTCGTCCACACAAATCTTACTAAACCCCATTTTGCCAGCCAGTAAACTACTCTAGCCCAAACCCATTTGCTTTATTACAACATCATTACATTATTGTAATTTAGTACACAGCACCTAAGTCTTTCTCCTCTGTCTCCTCCTCGTTCTCTTCCCCCTCCTTCTCCTTCTTCTTTTTGTACCAGGAGTTGAAATCACAATCTCACCTTTGGGGGTCAGGTACTGTGCCACTGAGCTATATCCCCAGCCCTAAGTGTTCACTTCTAATTGCATCTCTTCCTTCTGAAGTCTGCCAGGTCACGTAAAATTTGTACTAAGTAAACTTTTAGTTTTTATGTTGTGTATTTGTCCTGTGTGTTGGGAAGTGAATTTGATAATTTTAGGCTATAAATTGATAATAAACAGAGTAACAGGAAAAAAATCAAACAAGATTTATTATATAGCAAAACATGGGAGTCACATTGTGAGAACAGAAGAGAGGCAGAAAGGAGGAAACATACTTAAACCGACCAGGGGCTAGGACGTGGGCTCCTGGGGGAGGAAGAGTGGAATGCAGTCAACCAGTGTTCCAGGGGTGAAACCACTGGCTGTAAGAATGAGTAACGTGCCATTCATGCCTTCAGAATAAATACTGAGAAAGAGTTCCTACTGCTAAATTGACAAGAAGGAAGACTGGACGGAGTATTAGACTCCAATAGTTCTTGTTGTTTGTTTTGTTTTATTTTATTTTGTTTTTCAGTGACAAAATTTATTTGAAAAAGTAAAAGTGAAGAATGAGGGAGGAACTGGCTCTGCAGAGTGAGTCTGGGTTGAGTAAAAGAGAAAAATCCAGATAAAGTTCGCCCTGGAGGACACAGGGTGGCTGTCCTGAGGAAATCCATGGTAGCCTAGATCCCAATTGTGTTGCAGGAAAGAGAACAAAAGAAAAACATCGAAAGCTACGGGACAGCAGCCTGTGCTGAG
The DNA here is from genome assembly GCA_004027295.1 of Dolichotis patagonum. NCBI lineage: Eukaryota > Metazoa > Chordata > Mammalia > Rodentia > Caviidae > Dolichotis > Dolichotis patagonum. The sequence continues at coordinate 10,604 of PVJX010029451.1, forward strand.
CCGCACGATGCCCACAGTAGCAGGCCAAGGCCCCGTTCTTCTGCCCGGATGTTGTCTGGGGTTTAGGGTACAGTACCCCTCCTCTCTGCGTGCAGCCTCGCACCTGTCTCTGTGCTTCCGTCGAGCACTCCTAGCTCCTCCATAAGGAATGTGTGCTCCTCCAGCCCAGCACCTTGGCAAGGGTGATTCTTTTGGGCAGCAGAGCCATTAACAATGGTAGGTGTTGGTGTAAATCTCGACACCCAGGGCTCAGGGGAAGGCAGTGACTTGATTACTGAACATTATGGTTTGTGTTTAGAAGTCCCCCAAAGCCTCATGTAGGCACGGGGGCAGGGGTCTAGAGTTTGTGACTGATTCATGGTCCAATGCTGGGATTGTGGGTGTGAGTGTGGCACCCACCCGAGGGTGGGAGCCTATATTCTCTACAAGGGACTGACGGAGTCTCCTCTCCATGCTCCTCGCCTTTTGACTTAGTGCGTCTGCACAGGCTGGGGTAACTCCAGGGTGGCCTGGTGCCTGCAAACACTCTCCCCCACTTGAGGTTGTCTTGATCTGCACCTGCTTAGGTCCAAGTGGGGAGTGACAAAGCTCTTCAAGGTCACACCAGCTTCTAAAGCCTCACCTGCTTCAGGAGTCCTGTGAGAAGAACCTAAGGGCTACATCAAGAACTGGTGTAACTGTTGCAAAGCCCTCGTCCTGCTCCCCTGTGAACGTACTGGAAAACAAAAAACAAGAACTGCAATTAAGTTAAAGAGGAAAATTCAGATTTATAACACAGATGGAAACAAATTAGCCCATCTTATGAGTAGCTAAGCGGAGCATTTGAACAGGTATTAGAAGGTGACAAAGACTGCTTGACCAGATTTTCGACTGTTTTTGAACTAGGCCTCAACCTTGACCTTAAAAACCATATACACTAAGTGTAAATGATTCTGCCCATCCCCTTCCTCTTTCCTCTAAGAGACCTGAAGAGACACTCACATGGTTCCTCACAACTCAGGGCTGCTCCTGGGGACCACTCCAGCCTCCTTAAAGTGTCTGCTGCAGAACCACAATGCTGGCAGGAGAACTCTGTCCTGGCCAAACCTGGTAACAGCTGAGGAGGTCCTTGAGGGCCCCAGTCACAAACCAGCTGCAGCTTCTTTCTGTCTTCTTGTGAGATTGTTGCAGAAACCTGATTTCAAACCAAATGGAAGACCCTTTGAACCGAGGAGTTGGAAGGCAACTATTTATTATGCTAGCAGGCTAGTGGGACCAAGCCCCAACCAAGAGTGGAACAGAAACTTATATACATTCTGTAAGGAGGAAGCACAAAAGGTGATAGCAGGTTATGATAAAATTGGTTACATGGGGTTGGGGATTTAGCTCAACAGCATAAGCGTCTGCCTGGCAAGCACAAGGTCATGAGTTTGATCCCCAGGACAAAAAAAAATTGATTATATGAATCAAGTCATATGTTGTCAGGCACATTCACTCTGGGCAGGTTAGTCAGAGGGGTTTTTTATCACAAGAAGGGAGAAAACAGGGAGAAAGCTGTGCTGAGGGGTGGTTGAAACTAAGCATATTCCTGACTAGTTCATCTTGGCTGGGCAGTCCTTAGAAACAGAGTATGTTTACGTGTCAGACTGAGTCAGGTCATATGGGCTCTAAGTTGTAGCTGACATCAAAGTTGAGTCTAATGGTCTAACCACGTGCTGGGCTGGGTGAGCACGTCTTGTCTTAACAGAGTATCAGACTATTGATTTTAAACTTTTCTGTCACAAAATGTTCGTTTCCACCACCGGAAACTGTCTTTCCAGTATATGAGAGCCTGTGGGAAACGCAGACATTCAGAGCAGCCCTGCCCCAGAGGGGTGCCTTGTTCTAACCTACATGCCACTTCCTGCTGAGGGCTTTGCTCCTCCCCCAGAGACGCACCCATGAGCAACCCCACCTGTGCCCAGGCATCTGAGCGGCCTCCTGTCCTCCCTGTCATCCTGCCCTCGGAACATCCCGTCACCCTGCACCATGGAAGCTCCATCCACTCACACGGGGCCTCTTCCCCTGTGTAGTCGGTCACCACAGAATAACCTGCACCCTCAGCACCTCAGCACCCAACTTTACCTCTAACAAAATTTGTCCTAGACAGACCCCAGAGCTAATGAGGACAAGGTCACGAACTTAGTCGCCATATGGCTTTGCCCACACTGTGGCCACTTGTGTGCCATCTCCCAGCTGTTTCATAGCTGCCTCCCACTGATCACAGGAGAGACCAGATGAGAAATCAGGCATGGCTCAGCATAAATCCTATTTCTTTTGTTTCTCATTACTGCTTAACAACTCCAGTACACAGATGGCACAGCTCACTGTCTCCTCTTTGATACCTCAGCTGGAAGAGCGCCTGTGCTCTCTCCTGCAAATGCCTTTCTATCCCTTCATCTGACATTTGCAATGCCCCTGTCCTTTCAGCATCTAGTCCTGTAGGAGACAACCTGGGCAGCTCCCCTTGAATACAGAGCAATTGCTTGAGCATTAGTTAAACCGATCCCTGTCTCCATGTACTGACATGTACAGAGCTGGCTGTGCTATTTCCTTCTCCCTTCAGTTGGCTCTAAGCAATGCAGATAAGCCAGCTAAGGTGCTGATATGCAGTCCTTGGGGCCAGCTGACAGCTTCCTGCTACCTCGGACTGTGTTCCCCATAAGGGGTTGAGCCCAGCGGGATGGCAGAGCCACATAGCTCCAGGAACGTCAACTGGGTTTGTCAACTGGGTTCCAGCCACAAGATGAGAGATGGTGACTGCCTAGGGCACAAAAGCTTATGTGCCAGAAACAGAAGCAACAGACTCCTGGAGCCGGTCAAATGCTACCCTGGTTGAGTTATGCAGACTGGGCCTCCTGCATATCATTCTCCCTGCGTACTGCAGAGGTGCTTGCTCTCCACCTGGCCGGCTCCGCTCATCTTGCTCAGGTAATTCCCACCTGCTCACTGCCACTCATTCCTGAACCGCTCCCTTCTGCACTAATTCTGGGGAGGTCTTGGATCCAAGGTCTTTGTTCGAGTATCCTCACTTGGATTGGATTAGGACCCCTTGACTGCCCATAACTTTGCATATGTCTTAGTGTCTTTAATCTCACCATGGATTGCATTAGAAGTGATAGGTTAAAATTAATTCGCTATGATTCCAGTAAGATAACAATGGAATTACAAACATAACTTTCCAGATTGCAACGTGGATAAAAAAAGGGATTATAATATTTGGATTACAATATTTTAAGGGATCACAATATACAATATTGAGATTACAATATAGTCCCACAGTTGTTTCTCAAAGATGCTGTCTGTTCTTTTGCTCTGGTGCCTAGAAAATTCATCATTCACTTCCTGTGTCTCACCTTGCTACCATCATTGGCTTGTGGGCCATGTATTTGCGCTTTACTATTTCCAAAAGAAAGAAGTACCAAATATTACCCGTTTGGCTTTGCACTAAACTCAAGCATTAGATGAAATCTGTTGAAACTAGTCAATAAAATACATTTAAATGATTCCATTGAGCTTTCTCTTCACTGAGCTTTCAAATGACTTTGACAAATTTCAGCAAGATGATGTTGGATTCCTTCTTCATTTCTAGGGTAAACAAAATGTTTATTAGAACACTGAAAATGCTTACAAATTTATATAGAATCAAGTAGTGTTGCTACATTTTTTATAGAATGAGTAATCAATCACTTGTGAAATTTCCCCCTACTTGTTGCGTGATCATACAACAGTTTATTTTACCACAAAGAAAACTAATTTAGCATATATTATTATTACTAGTTGTTTGCACTTAAGTTGTTGTTAGCTTACATTTTATAGCTTTAATGCACGTTTATTATGATAATGTATTTTCCTCCCATTTTAAAGAGAGAAAAAAATGTTTTGAGAAGATATCCTAGACTGCGTGGCTCATAAAATTCTTCAGAAGTTAGGGGTTTGTATTTCCAATTCTCTGTGGAAACTGGATCTTTATTGTTTTGTTATTTTGTTTTAGTCAACTGGGGATAGAACTTCTACATTTTACAAAAGCCATTGTTAACCTGTAAGTGAAAACCTTGACTGGAGAAAACAGCAATGATGAAAACGGCAGGCACCTGTCGTGGTTAACTTCCATCAGGATAGTTTTTAGAGAGCTGAGAGGATCTTTTCCCGGGCTAGGATCCAGAAAGGATCCTCTAGAACGGTGACTCACCACGTATGCCCCACAGGGCCCATGACGCCAGTGAGCTCTTTGGATGTATTCATTTCCTCTTGCTGGTACAACAAGTCACTGCAAATAGCTTAAAACAACACAAATTTATATCTCAGAATTGTGGGTGCAGAAAGGGCCTTACTTGGCTAATAGCAGGTGTTAGGATTTTCGGCACGATAAAGCAGCAAATATGAGATAAAAGACCTTTATTCTAAGGATGTGGAGAGAAGTCCATGACCGTAGACAGCCTGGCGTTCTCTAACCCGCACATGGGGGTTAGGGTACTCATATAACCTCTGACCCGGGTGGTGCTTAGGGCAGGGACAGATAATGCACAGGTTATTGACTGGGGCTATTTTTGCACCACTGGGAAAGGTGACTACAGTTTGGTTCCACCCCTTGGTCCTGCCTCCCACTGCAGCTTTTTGGGGCTCAACTCTTTTAGCAGGTGTGAGCAGAAATGTGCTTTTTGGAGGCTCTGGAAAGAATCTGCTTCTTGCCTTTTCCAGCTGCTAGAGCTTGCCTTCATTCCTTGGCTCAAGACCCCTCCCACCCTATCACTCCCACTGTGACGCTCCTGTTACCTTTTTTCATTTATAAAGACCTTTGTAAAAACACAACAAACAAAAAAGAATAGAAACATGGGAAGACAAGGCAACATGTCTCCCAAAATACTAAACTCCCCCAAAGCCGATTAAAAGTCAGAAGAATAAAGTCACCAAAGCCAAGGAAAACAGAGGAGACTGAAGAGCAGACCAATGAGGTGCTTGGCAAGCTCACAGAAAATACGACTAATCAGATAATGGAAGTAATTAGCAAAGCAATCGGAGCTTACAGAGCACACTAATAAAAAGCTAGTTGAGCTAAACAAAAGATGACAAAACATGAACAACCAGCTTAGCAAACAACAAGACACCATGAAAGCGTTCCAAGCAGAAATCCAGCAGATTAATAATTACATCAAAGGTACGGGCAACGTCCAACAATGCCAAAACTTCTAATAGAACAGATACACTAGGCAGGGTGAGTGGTTAATCAGAAGGGTGGGAAGAGTGGAATCAGCAACAGGAAAACAATGCAAGGAGAGGAATAAGTCAGTTCCTTTCAGTGATAATTCTCAGTGTGAGTGGTCTGAATTCTCCAGTCAAAATACACAGACAGGCGGAATGAATTAAGAAAAAAACCTAATGTATGCAGCATACAAAAAATACACTAGCTGGGGGTGTAAGTGCCTGCTTGGCAAACACAAGGTTGTGAGCTTGGTCCCCAGCACCAAAAAAAAAAAAAAAAAAAAGACATCTAATCCAAAAAGAAATACACGGATAAATATCAAAGGGTGGAAAAGAATTCCATAGAACAAGAACTCTGAAGAACAGAGCAATGATGGTGCACGACTGTAATCCCAGCACTTGGGAGGCTGAGGCAGAAGGGTTGCTGAAAGTTCGGGGCCAGCCTGGGCTACATGGTAACTTCAAGGCCAGTCTAAACTGCGTAAGGAAACCCAGTCTCAAAAACAAAACAAAACAAAACTTATAATGGCAGTACCACATACTGCAACATATAAACACAGTAAAAGCAGTCTTAAGTGGGAAGTTTGTAATGCTGAATTTGCATACCAGAAAAACGGAGCAAGTTCAAATAAATAATGTAATGATTCATCTTGGGGTCCTAGAAAAACAAGAACAATTCAAATCCAAAGCCAGTGCGAGGAAGGAAATCATAAAGATCAGAAGAGAAATTAATGAAACTGAAAAAAAAATTCAATGACTCAAAGATCTAGTTCTTTGAAAGAATAAACAAAAGACAAACCCCTAACCAATCTTACCAAAAAGGGGGGCCCATATCAATGAAATTGTAAATGATGAAGGTGAAATTACAACAGACTCTAATCAAATGCAGATTAGTAACTACTTTGAGAAACTGTGCTCTACTAAAATAGGGAATTTAGAAAACATGGGTAGATTCCTAGAAACATGGATTACCAAAATTTAACCAGGAAGATATAAAAACCACAAATAATTTAATATTAAGCAAAGACTGAAGAAGTAATGAAACTACCAAGAAAAGCCCAAGTCCCAGTGGATTCACTCTTGAACTCTGCAACAACTTTAGGGAAGATAATGCCATTACGTTAACACCTCAGTTCATCTGTTTGCAGAAAATTCGGTTCTCGAACGGAAGCATTTGGCAAAACGTTGCTTTCAACACCGGGTTCAGATGAGCCGTGTGCACCTGACGCACGCGGAGCCTTCCTGGCCGTCTGTGTAGAGAATCCCCGCTTCCTGCTGGCTGCCCCGACTGCAGAACCGCGCTGCAGGCACCCGGCTCTCCCGGCTCTCCCGGGTGGGGAGAGCTTGTGCCCTCTCCCTCCTGGTGGGTCCTGCTGCAGCCCAGCTCCAAGCCGGCGCTCGCCGTGCTGCTCCCAAGGGGCAGAGGCCTCCCGGCCACGGATCCTCTGGCTCTTTGGTCCTGCTGCAGGGTTCGCTGCTGCTGCTTCACCATTCAGCATTTGATCCACAGTCATTTGGGGGGGCTGTGGCTCCTGGGCTCGGCCTGCCGTCCCAGCACGGTCCAGAGCACGGTCTGGGCGCTCACAGGGGCGTGGCTGTCACCTCCTAAGGGAGGATTACGCGGGTCAGAACTAGGTGTCCCCATGCGGCCACGTAGGGCACAGTCAGGATCTCAGGGAGTGCTGGTGTCCTGGGGACTGCAGCCCTTGGAGGCTGGAAGGCCCTGGTCACCTGGCGAGGGCCTGCAGAGTGGTCCCTGCCTGTCTCCCTCCTGAGGTGAGCAGCCGGCGCCCTGGACTGACCACGCAGGACCGAGACTCTAACATGCGAGCCAGGACAAGACGAAACACCTCCGCCTCTAACTTATGGTGTCCGGGGTTGCGTCTCGGCCACTGAGGAAGCCTGCGGCCCTGGGAAGGTCACGCTTTCTTAAGTTCGTGATGGCGAACCTCTTAGACGGAGTGCCGCATTGCAAGCCCAGACCCACTCGCCCGTCACGAAGGACTTGTGTGTCGGCTGCGGGGGCGACGCTGGGCAGTGTGGCCCTCGTGCTGACAGGGGGCTCTGCGTGCCCACCGCCACACACGTGCCACAGGTCTGCCACCACTGGACTGAATCATGCCATGCGAGGGCACCGTGGTGGCAGGACACGAGCCCCTGGAGGGAGTGGAGTGGAGGTTTACTGGGGCCTCCCAGGGAGAGTGACAGACAGCATCTCTGTGCTCGTATTATACACTACTGTAATTTTACACTACTGCAATTTTACACTACTGCAATTTTACACTACTGCAATTTTACACTACTGCAATTTTACACTACTGCAATTTTACACTACTGTATTACTTCTCATGGGAACAGGGTGGAGCACAGACGCTGCTGTGATACTTGTGTGGGAAAGTTATGAAAAAGAGCAGCATGTGGAGGCGCATGCCTGTAACCCCAGCACTCGGGAGGCTGAGGCAGGAGGATCCCTGGGGGTTTGAGGTCACCATGGGCTATGCAGTGATTCTAGGCCAGCCTGAACTACATAGCAACACTGTCTTCAAAAAAATCAAAAAACGAAACAAAAGGTTTGTACTTGCCCCAAACTAGGATATATGCCAACAGAAAAATCTTGTTTTGTAGTTGTCATTTAAGCTTATATTGCAAAACAAAAGCAGCTTGCATGTTAGTGAACTTAGCAGAGCTGGGCATCCTAGAAACGGCCGAGCTTGGCTCGTAGTCTGAAATAAATGTGAGAGAGAAAGCCCTCCGCCACCTCAAAACTGCCCACAGTGTGATGCCGGAGAGGAAGGAGCTGCAGGAATAGGCCCTGGTGCTTCCGCACAAGGCTACATCCGGGGCTGGGGATGTGGCTCAGCGGCAGAGCCCTGCCCAGCAAGGGCAGGCCCCGGGCTCGGGTGCAGCACAGGAAAACATCACTCCTCATCTGAAGTTTGGCTTCACCTAAAATGTAATTTGCCGTGAAGAGACAGGCAGAAATTTAGCTCGGTATTTTTCACAGTGGTGAGGCAGCCACTGGTCCCGACGGCAGCCTCCAGGCCACACTGCACCGTGTTTGGAGAGCTGTGGGTTTCTCTACCCACCAACGCTTCTGTCTTCTAGAAAAATCAAGGCCGAGCCTCCGTCCCCGGGCCACAGGGCCGGGAAATGGACCCACATGGGCCACTAGCTCTTCCCACGACGTCGCTAACTGGAGTTAGCAGCTGAGCAGATTTTGCTTTCATCTTGAAGCTGGTGCCCTCAAGGGAGGTGTCAGCTGTGGGTGGCATGGAGCATCTCTGGTTCTAGCTGACTCAGGCTCCCAGCTGCCCGGAGCTTGGGGGAATGCCACTAAATGCCCTTTGCGCTTAAGGCAGGCACACTTGGGTTTTACCACTCAGAAAAGAAAAGCTGGGCTGGAGATTTAGCTCAGTGGCTTAAGTGCCTGGCTGCCTAGCACGAGGTTGTGAGTTCCATCCCCAGTGCCAAAAAAAAAAAAAAAAGCTATGTTTATCACACTAAATTTATAAATACTGGGTCTTTATCTCCATGGGTTTCCCCTGATCTACTTTTGTATTATTTCTAGAACTAACCCTGTCTCAGAAAGCAAAACAAACCAGAAATCACAGCTAACATCCTGCAGACTTCAAACAGTCCATGGGATGAGAGGAAAGGGCTAGGAGTGCAGCTCAGCGGTACACATGAGGCTCCGGAGTTACCGCCTACGACAAGAGACACGTGGGTAAGAGACTGTGAAGGGTATGGCCATAGAGGCAGATTAAGTTACGCTGAGAAAGCTGGATTCATTCTGTGGTGGACACTATAGAAAATAATGCACTGAAGAAGAATGATCATTAGTGGGCAGCTTACTCCGATTATGAGTGAGCGGCGCGTTCAACATCACCCACACGGCAGGTGTGGTGGCAACTGCTGTGATCACAGCACTCAGGAGCGACGGCAGGAGGGTCACCAGGGGTTCGAGGCCAGCCTGGGCTACACAGCGAGACGCTGTCTCAAAAACAGGAACAGCAAAAAACACCTTCCACAGTTCTTGGCATATAATTAAAATACATTTTCTCATTTACAGAGGGTAGGGAATCTTTAACAGAACATATGCAATAAATACAGTAATTGGAACTTAAAACTATGCATCACGTTGCTTCGGGCCTCTGGGCTGGAGAGGCCCTGGGGACGTCGGCGGGCACCCTCAGCAGCTCCTCCACTTCCTCTTGCAAAGCTTCTGCCTTCTCCTGCAACAGCATCTGCAGGAAAAACCAAGGCATAAGGCTGGCGGGCACTGCTGTCCACGAGAAACCTGGACCCACACGCCAGCGGTCCAGACATGAAACTAAAAGACGCAGACTGAAGAGTGGGCGCTCTGGACAGCGATGGCAGCAAAGGAAGCCAGAGGCTGAGTGCACCCCATTCTAGTGAGCAGTGCGTTTAGTGCACCAGAAACGAAGGGGCTTTACTGAAGACCTGACCACTGAAAAATTAATCTATAAAACTTCAGACAAGTTTGCAAACATTTAATTACCTCCTGAAAAAGTTATTTTATATATATTCATTTTATTATTCCATAGAATTCAGTATGCTTTTACAATTTGTCAGTATTTCAAAAGAAAGTTTTACTTAAGCACTTAAAGTGAGTATTGCTAATTTCAAAAACAACATAATGAGCAAGAAAGTATTTCTAAACATACTATACAAGATTTCAATAAGTATTTGCTGAATAACGCTTTTCCCTTTCTAAAATTCAGAAATAAAATACTGGCGTTAGTTGCAGCTGGGGCTTGTGTATAAGTACTTCGTTACAAAAGTTTTATACTCAAAAAGCTTAGTGAAATCATATACAGGAGAGCAGAGCTGGTGGTCTACACCTGTGACCCCGCCCTTGGCAGGAGGACTGTGGCAAGTTCCAGTTGAGCCTGAGCTACACAGTGAGCTCCAGGTCAGCCCCAACTACAAAATGAGACCCTCACTTAAGAAATCATATGCAGGGGCTCGGGGTTTAGCTCAGTGGTGTAAGTGCCTGCTTGGCAAAGACGAGGTCGTGAGTTCAAACTCCGGCACCAAAAAAAAAAAAAAAAAATCATATGCAGGGGGAAATCACAACAAAAACACTGCCAATTCAATAAAAGATAGGTTATGCAGAATTATTTAAAAGTGATTCTAGCCAGGAGTGGTGGTGCACACCTATAATCCCAGCACTCAGGAAGCTGAGGCAGGAGGATAGTCAAGAGTTTGAGACCAGCCTGGGCTACAAAGTGAGCTCAAGGCCAGCCTGAACTGCACAGGGAGACCCTGCCTCAAAAGACCAAACAAAAAACGAAAACCTGAGTTACATAAAACTCACTAGAAAATGCTACCTTGAATGTGTGAAGGTTTAATAAAGAACTGAATATCCATCATCTCAAACATATCTACTCCCCAAATACTAATTACAAAAAGAATAATTTTACAGTGAAGAAACTTAGCAGACGAAACTTCTTTAACCAAATGATCAAAATCAGTATCGGTAATGCGACAAAACGTGGCATTGCTGTCCCCACCAGGCACAGCTTTAATACAATCCTAACAGGTTTCTTTTCTTCCATTTTTGGCCCCTTACTTGCAATCTGTAAGCCCTTCCCAGCTCGAAACCCTGGGGTCTACGCCTTATTCTCTGCCTCCATCAGTCCACGTTCACAGGGCCTGGCGTTACTGCGCGTGTATGGGGCGCACGCGCACCGAGCTGGTCCTCATTCTCTCATCCCCTTTCTGTCCCTTGGCCCCACCCGTCTCTCAGTCCCCTCCCCATCTGAGAGGGGTCTATCCCCCGCTTCCTGTTATCGCCTTTCATGCTGCTCCTCATTTATATGAGGAGTTTCTCACGTAGGAGAAGCCACACGCCACTTAAGCTGTGTGTATCTGACTGACTTCGCCTAATGGCACGGTCTCGAGGTGCGCCCGAGTGCTCTTTGAAGTAGCACGCAGAGTGCAAGAGAAGCTGAGGACCAAAGCCGGTGATGCTGAGAAATGGAGGCGCCCGTGACAAAGGAGCCAGTCCCGAGAGACCGCGGTCCCGCCCAGCCACGCCTGCTCTGCTGCACTTGCCTGACATCACTCATTTTGTCCATCGCGCCTGAAGCTTCATTTACACCCTTAATACTGTTCAGGCAGACTTCAGGGTCCTGGCTCTTTACGTACTGTCCCCGGGTAAACCACTTCCTTAGATCGCATTCTCTCATGGACTCCCGTATTTATGAAACACATTCTATAAGCTGAGCCCTGGGCTAGGGACCAGGAATGGAATTACTACTTTGTTCCTATTATCCAAGACCTCCTAATGTAGCAAGTCCATCTCAGAGGTCTCATGTATGAACTAGGGGTGACACACACACTGCCCTCCCCATAGGACTGTTGGGATCAGTTATGAGGTGTGGGTAAAATATACAATGAGTGTTTAAGCTAACAATTATTACAGTAGGGGGCTGGGGGTTTAGCTCAGCGGCACAAGTGCCTGCCTGGCAAGCACAAGGTCACAAGTTCAATCCCCAGTACCTAAAAAAATAAAAAATTATTATAGTAGCGCCTGGCAAGTGCGAGGTCTTGAGTTCAATCCCCGGTAGCAAAAAAAAAAAAAAAAAAAAAGACAGTAAAAGACACCTTGCCATGAATTCCCCTGGGAACCTGCCTCTCACTTAGAACTTCCTCATTCTCCCTCATTCTTCTCATCCTCCCACTGCCGGCAGCAGTCCTGAGGCGCTCTGTCCTGTGTGTCTTTGTGGGGCACGGTCAGAAGTGCTGTGAGCACTGCCTGCCGGTGGGCGCCGTCCAGCGGGAAGCAGCCTGGGGGACATGACCGCGCGTCCTCACTGCCTTCTTTACCAGGGCTGACCCTTCCCCAAAGTCAGCATAGCCACGAAGGGGAATGTTCTGAATCCACTCGGGACACTGAGGCAGCCAGGACGGCGCAACTGAAGACACTCAGGAAAGGACTCCAGAGCTGCGTTAGACAGTGGCAGGGACGATGGGACGAGTGTGCTTAAAGTGATGGGGAGTATTTTGGTTTATTTTTTGGTACCAGGAATTGAACTCAGGGCCTTGTGCTTATCAGGCAAGCA
>PVJX010029452.1:0-22911 GCA_004027295.1 Dolichotis patagonum
TGTCTGGGTGTAGTTTTATTTTGGTTATGGCTGTTTGGAGTTCTATATGCTTCACTTATCCAGATTTCTGTTTCTCTTCTCATGTTTGGGAAGTTTTCAGCTATTACTTCTGTAAATATCCTCTTGATATCATTTGGGCTGTCCCCTTCTTTTTCATTTATCCCTATTAATCTTATGTTATTTTTCTTTGCATCATCTTACAGATGTTGAATTGCTATTTCCTGATTCTTTGTTATTTTTAAAAGATCTTGTCTTTCCTGCTCACTGGCTGCAATCTTATCTTCGAGGTCTGAAATTCTGTCTTCACTTCCATTGAGGCGGTTTTTACAGCTTTCAATAAAATTTTTGATTTCCTGTATATCTCTTTGAATCTGCTTTATGCATTCTGTTTGTTTCTTATATTGTTCTTTGAGGGATTCTATCTGTTTGCTTTGTTCCTCTAATTTTATAGCTGTGTTTTCACTAGATGCGTTCACTATTTCTTTCACTGTTTTTATCAATTCTTCTTTTACCTGGGAAAGTATTTCTGGTTTGAATTTCTCCATAGCTTTCCCTATTTGCATATTTATTTCATTTGATATCATTTCAGACATTTCAGGTGAATGGCTTCTTTTTTCTTCTATGTACACAGCTTGTAAGCTTTCTTGGGGAGGGCTAGGGCTTTGAGTCTGCCTTTTGGTCTTTCCTTTTGTCATTTTTCTATATTTCCTTACTTTGAGAGGTGTTCCAAAGCTTTCTCTGCCCATGTGGCAAATTACCTGTTACACCCTCGGTTCCTGGAAGGGCAGTGGCTCCTCCACAGGCTCTTGGCTTCCTCACAGGGTCCTAACTCCCCTCTGTGGGCTCCTGGCTCCCTAAGTTGTAAGGCGAATGCTGGGTGTGGCCACCCTGGAGCCTGTGGAATCTCAGGCAGGCCAGGCCACCGTGCTTTGTCCCAGGCGGATCTCCAGGAGGTTCCCTGCGAGTGAAGGGCCTACAGATCCCAAAGAGTCACACCAGAATGTTGGTTTCTGAAAAGTTCCCGGTCCCAAACAGACCTGGCCAAGATGCCAGTCTCCACAATATTCCCAATCCACACAGCCCGGGCCACTCTGCGGGTCCGAGAGTTTCAGGTCCCAAAGAGACAGGCCGAGATGCTGCTTTCTGGGAGACTTCCTGGGGGTGAAGGGCAGGGCTATGGGCCCAAACAGACCTGGCCCAGATGCTGGTCTCCAGGCAGTTCCCTGTGGATGAAGGGCGGGCCTACCAGTCCCAAACAGGCACGCTGAGATGCAGGTCTTTGCAGACTTTCGATCCAAACAGCCCAGGCCACTCTGCGGGTCCGAGACTTTCGGGTCCCAAAGAGACAGGCTGCGATATTGCTTTCTGGGAGACTTCTTGGAGGTCAGTTTATATCTATTTTATGAAAGATATTTTTCATTTTCTGGAGAATGTCACTGGCATTTTGATAGGAATAGAATATAATCTGCACATTTCTTTTGTTACTATGGAAATTTTGACAATATTGATTGTTCTAAAATAACAGCCTGAAATATCTTTTAAATTCATTTGTCAGTATTATAAAATTTAAATGTAGATATTTTCAACACTTTAGTTAAATTCATTACTAGGTAATTTAATTTTTACAATTCTGAATGCATTTGCTTTTTAAATTTTCAGTTAAATTACTAATATTTTATAGAAATGCTACTACTTTTGAATGTTGATTTTTTTATCTTTTAACATTTGTTCATTTGTTTATTAGTTCTAATACAGTTGTATATTGATTGTTGAGTATGTTAGGACATGATATATGGTACTCACTCCATTTTGTTGCAAAAATTTTGTCTGGATACACATTTGTTTTGCACTTGACTGTTAGAGACAACAAGTTATAAATAGACACATAATCTATTTATGTGTGAGGCCCTCCTTGTTTTGCCTGGTGGGCCAGTTTTGTCATGTTCCTCTTAAGTCTTCTGGTTCCTCTTAAGTCAATGAGGGTTCCAGAGCAGGATGAAGTATGCTGACGATAGAACAGGAAAACTGGTCTCCAGGTGTGAAGATAAATCTTAGTTTTTTTCCTTCATGATGCTTAACTTTCCCACTCAACAACTACTTCAGTGGGAGTGACTGTTCCCAGGGAACTCTGATTATTCCAGAGTTCTATTTTCTCTCTGTTCTTGCCTCTTTTTCTTTTTCTTTGCTGCTATGCATGGTAACTATTGAAGGGAGATTGGTGACTCACTGCAGGGGTCCCTGATAACTTGCCTTGTGGAAAAGGTCTCTGTAACTGGCACCCATACAGTCTGAACCTATGGCATTTTTCCTGCTTGGTTGATTTACTAGGGGTATTTTGATGGCATTCAAATCCCATGTGATGATTCCAGAGGTGTACAGCATGGAGCTAAGATAAGTGCTACTTTTTATATGAGTAATAATTTTGCTGGAATTAAAACAAAGGAGAGAGAGAGAGAGAGAGAGACAGAGAGAGAGAGAATAAGACTGTAAAAAGAGGAACTTCATTAAGAGATACACAGAGAAACTCAACTAAAAACAGGTAATTGTAAGAAAAGGTAGGGGCATACATCATGAAACCAAAATCATTCTGAAATATCAGACTCATGGATCAAGCAAAACATAGACAAGGACTTAATAAAATGTCTTGTCAGCCTACACAGCTTCCAGAGGGTTGTGAGATGACTTATAATTCTTGCCATATTTGAAAGCTTAAAATAAAAAAGGAAAACATTGGATATACTAAAATAGTATGGCTAAATCAAGCCATACATTATAGACTTGGTATATAAGGTTCCTGGCCTTTTTCAAACTGTGAAAGCACAGACTGTTCTTTTTGATGAGCTTACAGAGATTATTAGTAGTATAGTTATCATATATATATATATATATTCATAGATATATGTATATATATACAGACATATAATGCTTTCTCTTTGTTCTTTTCTCCTTTCCCTATCCCAGTTGTTGTTTCCTTTTGAGCAGTTTCTTTCCTTTTCAATTTGAAAATATCTATTGCACATTTTGTATCTTATTTACACTTTCAGTTTCTCACACCAGGGAGACAATGTGACATTTACACATGTGTGTATAAGTTATTTCCTTATAAGTATGGTCTCCCATATGTATGGTCTCCCATAAGTATGGTCACTTATAAGTATGGTCGTATCCATTTACCTATTAAAACCTCAAGTTTATTCTTCTTTGTATCTGAGTAATACTCCATTGTGTGAAAATGGCATATCTTATTATTCTGTGGTTGATGGGCATTTGGATTGTTTTTAAGATTTAGCTATTACAAATTGTGCATCATAAACATGGATGCATGTATATTGCTGTGGAATTAGGTTATGTCTTCATCTAAAAAGAGGACTCTGCAACCCAGCAATATATTTCACTGGTACACACAACAGTGAGTGAACTACTCCCTCCCTAACATCTTCCAGTTTTAATTTTTTACCTTTCATTGCTTTCCATCTGTGGAATGATGTTACATCTTCATTCAAAAAGAAGACTCTGCAACCCAGCAATATATTTCACTGGTATGCACAACAGTGAGTGAACTACTCCCTCCCTAAAATCTGCCAGTTTTAATTTTTACTTTTCATTTATTTCCTTTCCTTTTAAGCACTGGAATACTTACTGAACCATCAAGGGACAAGATTAAAGATTACCAGGGTGTGTAGTAAATGGAACATCTAACCCCTCTACCCTGACTTTTGGCTAGAGAGGTACGGTAGGTAAATAGCCTTGCATCTCAGTAATGCATAGACTGTGGACATCTCAATGCTGGGTGCAGGAGTAGAAATCCATCCCACAACATCTCACCCCATCTCATCCAAAAAAGTTGCAGACTACAGCAGAGGCAGGTGGCAGTGATAGTGTACCTTGCAATGCAACAACTGGGAAGTCAGCCCTTCCCTCTCAGTTGAAAAGTAAGAATTGGGAATGAGAATCCTTGACAGCATCACAAGAGCAGAGATTCAGACCACTTCACAGTATGCCACCTCACTCTGCAACATACCACCTGAGAGGACAGAGACTTGCTAGTGCAAGAGGAAAACAGAAGGTTGAACAATGAATACTAGAGACTAACTGTGCTTGGCTTTGGAGCAGCCCAAATCCCTGCCTGAAAGAAATGCAACAATTGGGAGAAAGAGTCTCAGAGGAGACAAACAATGTAAGAAATGAGCAGGGAACTAAAAAGCATAAAAAAGTACTAGCTTAAGACACTGGTTCCAGGCTCCAGGCCCCAATCTGGAGGTCAGCATGAACTCTACAGTCTTGGCATTGTTATACAGTAGTTTTTGACTATTGGTGGACACCATAGAAATTTTGTTTTTTATTGTTTTATTTTATTTTGTCTGCTGTTCTTTTGCTTATTTCCATTTTTTGTTATCTTTTAACTATATTTTTGCTCTAATCTATTTGTCCTATTACACTTTTTTATCAATTTCTCTAGATTGAATTGTATTTTCATAGGAGTAAATGCTTTCTCCAATTTTGTGGTTAAAATCAATAATCCCTTGCTTCCTCCTTCATTCTCTCATGTCTGCCCTCTTCTATAATTTACATCTTTTGTTCTCCAGCCTTGTTTTTACTTTATTTCTCATTAGTTATTATTCTTTTAACCACTTTCCTTTTTACGTATCCCCACCACAGGGTAAAACTTCTCTACCAAGGGCAAACACTTTACATTCAAGCCCCAAATAATATGATGGACTCTGTTATATAATTATATTTTTTCCTATGGTTTAAGGTACAAAATTAATAGTTATCAGACATTCTCAGTTTCTAAACTGTGCTTTTGGCTATTGATATTGCTAATTATACTGCTTTAGCTAGGATGCATACCTGCTGTGATCACTTTTTCTTACTTTTATAACAATACTTTAAAGTTTTGAGGTAATAACATAACCAGAGCTCAGCACTGAAGAACTGGAAACTGAGACAAACAGATACCAACATCTAACACTTAATAAATGGAAAGATAGAATATCAGGACAGACATAAATCAAGAAATTTCAGAAGAGCTCCTTAAAAAGTCATTTCCTAGGGTGGCCCTTTTGGTAGCGATAAAGCTGACTAACACAAAAACTTCAAAGAATCAACACAGGAAAAAGAAATAAAACATTTTAAAACATAAAATGGCAAGATAGAGAAGCAAAATGAAACCAAAGGCCTCTAACTGACCCTATACAAGTCCAGGAGACAGAGAAATAGAGGCAAATGGAAGGCTCATATCTGAAATTCTTGAAATAATGACAACTAAAATAATGCTACAGATCTACAAGGCTACAGAAAAAATCAGGTAAAAATAATCTATAAGATAATAAGAGAAAAGATAACTGTAGTGAAGGTATTCTTTAGCAAATCTAGAGGAAATATAAATAAAAAAGTAGAGGAGCACAGCAAGATGATGGAAACCATAAATTCTCAATATAGCAAAGACATAGAGTTCATGAAATGGATTTTAAAAAGATATACAGGAAATTTAAAAATTCTATTGAATGCTTTCCAAACTACTGGAATGAAACTGTAGATAGACTTTCAGACCTTAAAGAGAGGATTACAGTTAGAGATCATGAAAGGAAAGCTCTGTTAACAATAATATGGGGTCAGAAAAAAAAACAGTTCAACAGCTTCAAGATGATGCAAAGAAAAGCAATATAATCATAAGAGGTGATTACAAAAAAGGAGTCAAAATAAATGATATCAAAAGATTTTTTGCAGAAGGAATAGTGGAAAATTTCCCAATTATGTGAAAAGAATCTGACATGCAGATAAGTGAAGCATACAGAACTGCAATTAGTCGTGACCAAAATAAATGTACAAGGCATATAATAATCATGTTTCCATAAATTCAGCACAAGAAGAGAATACTAAAATCTGTTAGAGAATAGAATAACATCAGCTATAAATGAAAACCTATCAGAATCACTGACGACCTCTCAACAGACACCTCAAACCACAAAAAGCTTGGAGTGAAGTACTTCAAGCTATGAATAAAAAACAACTTGCAACCCCAATTGATGTACCCTGCAAAAATATCTCCCACAATTAATGACAAAATTAGATACTTATATGACAAAGAACTACTAAAGAAATTTACAACCAACTAACCCAACTTGCAAAGGGAATGGAAAGATATTCTAGACAGATATAAAAATGAACACAATTCCCTGAACAACAATAGACAGAAACTACCAGTCTGGGCAAGCAAACAAACTGAGGGGGAAAGCAGGGAAGCAACAGCAGTAAAATACTATCTCAAGTATAAGTCAGTACATACCATTTATAATCATCAATGTAAATGGTCTCAACTCACCAAAAGAAACAGACTGGCAGAATCTATCAAGAAACAACATCCAACAGTATACTGCATACAAGAAACACATTTAACTCAAAAAGGAATTCATAGACCGAAAGTCAAAGTATGAAAAACATAACTCCATGCAATAAGAACCCAGGAACAAATGGAGGAAGCATTTTGGTTGCACACTATGTAAATTTCAATTCAAGAATGATCAAGGGAATTAAATAAGGACCCTGCATACTTGTTGGGGGAAAATTGCAAGAGGAAGTGATAGCAATCATAAATATATACAGCTATGAGTCCATCCAACAGTATAAACAAATAATAATATACATGAAAAATCAAATAAAGAATAACAGAATTGTAATAGAGGACTTTAAGACCCCATTGTCACAAGTAGATCAATCAGACTAAAAATATCATCAAGACAAGCAGCAAGCAGGGCCCAGAATCCAGTCCTGGGCCTTGACCACATGCTTAGGTTGAACCCAGGGCCCTCATCACATGGGGTTGAATTCCAGTGCATGGGGAAGCCTTAGAACTTTGCTACCAGGAGGTAAGACCATGCCCTGCATCTGAAATCACCAGAGGAAGCACAGAGTCCCCAAGATCCCAACTGGCCCACAGCCAGCAAGCTCCAAGTGGCAAGCAGTTGTCAGCAGTCTGCCCTGGGAGGCAAAAGTGGGCCAGGTGATTCCCAGTGCATCAAAGTAGCTTTGAAACATCACACAAAATCTGGAAATAGGCAGGGCTCCAGCCAGCACTGAGGAGTGCCACTCTGCCCTAGGACTTTGGCCCGTGCTGCTGCATGCTTCCTGCAGGACTCCAGCTGGCACTGAGGAACCTCATGCCGCATTGGGACCTTGGCCAGCAAGCTTCCTGCATGACTCCTGCTGCCCTTGGACCTTGGCCTGAGCAGCCACCTGCTTCTTGTGTGACTCCAGTCAGTACTGAGGAATGCCACACTGCCCTGGGAACATGGCATGCTCCCAGCAGATGCACAGACCCAGGACATCCGTTGGCCCCTTGGGAACACTCCCTAGCTCCTGGACCTAATACTGCTGTTGATCTTCAGCTCCCACCTTTTCTCCCAGAACCATGTACTACAGTGGATTAACTATGCTAGCTTGAAGGTAGATTCAATAACTGCCTCACACAAACAGAAGATCTCAGCAGGCTCCAGTCAGTGTGGTGAGTATGCCCCTAAAATAGAGGTGTGCCATGGGTAAATAGGGCCAGTAATAAAGCTCCCTCCAACTAACTACAAGACATTGGTGAGTATGACAAGAATGTGGGTGACTCCATCCTGCACACAGAAAACTTCAGACAAGGTAAAGAGTGTGCCAATAAGGACTCCCCCAACTTGTAGAAACTTAAGAGACACACAGGCACACAATAGGGACACAGAAGGTCCTCAGCCAACATAAACACTATAGACAGGGGGATTTGGTGACCTGGAATAACCTGAAGATAAAGTAATAGCAGGAACTAAAAGTTGACCTACATCAATACTACTAGGCTTGTCAGCCCAGGAATAATATAGGACTCACCCAACAGGCACTGCAGTGGGAAGTCTGGTGACTGACCCACTTATTCATTGTAGGACCCAGCAATTGAACAAACATCCACCTTTTTAATAAGACAAGATCCCACTTATTGATTTTGGGAAGTATTTCCCTTGCAGTTTGATTTTTTTCTCTTGAATTCTCTGCCTACCTCTATGTCTTCAAGATTTCTACCTTCTTTATCTTCCAAAAGATTTAGTGTTTCTGTTTTAACATTTAAATCTTTGATCCATTTTGACTTTAGTTTATTCTAACTTTCTGTAAGTTTCTTATCATGAATGAGTGTTGGACCTTATCAAAATCTATGTAAGCATCTATTGAAATGTTACTGTGATTCTGTGTATGTTCTGTGTAGATTTGTGTATGTTGAACAATGCCTGCATTCCTGGGATGAATCCCACTTGGTTGTGGTGTATAATCTTCTGGATTGATTTGATGCATTTTGTTTGCCAGTATTTTATTGAGAATCTTTGCATCTGTGTTCATTAAGGATATTGACCTTTAGTTCTTTTTTTTGGGTGGGTCTTTCTCTGGTTTTGGTATAAGGGTAATAATACTTGTATCCAGGAGTGAGTTAGATACTATTGCTTCCCATTCAATTTCACTGAAGAATTTTGCCATTAAGTCTTGAATTTCTTGTAGCATTCTGCAATGACCCCATCAGAACCTGGGCTTTTCTTTGTTGGTAGGGTTTAAAGTACATTTTCAATTTCATTAATTGAAATTGGGTTATTCAGCAGTTTTCATCTTGTTGAGTCAGTTTTGTTAATTCACGTTTGTAGGAATCTATCCCTTTTTTCTGTGTTATCAAAACTATGAAGATAAAGGTTTTTGAATAAGGTATTGGTGATCTTTTGTATTTTTACAGCATCTATAATGGTTTCACCTTTTTCGTTCCTCATTGCTTAAATTTGAGTTATTTCTTTTCTTTTTTTAAAATAAGATTGGCTAGGGCTCATCAATTTTATTTATTCTTTCAAAGAACCAACTCATTAATTCATTAATTAATTGTATTATTTTCTTAGTCTCTATTGCATTAATATCTGCTCTGGTTTTTATAAGTTCCTCCCTTTTTTGGCTTTGGGCTTGACTTGTTCTTCTTTTTCTAGATATTTGAGATGTAGCATCAGATTATTTGTGTTCATTCTGTTTACCTAATGTGGGAATACTCCACAATAATGAGGAATGCCTAATGAGGAATGCTTTCTTTTCATCCCACAGGTTCCAGTAAGTTGTATTTGTATTTTTATTTGCTCATAGATATTGTTTAATTTCTTCTTTAATTTAGTCTGTTAACTGTTGATTGTTCAAGAGTGTATTATTGGATTTCCATGTGTTTATGGAGTTTCTGCAGTTTCTTTTATCATTAATTTCTAGTTATATGGCACTATGATCAGATAATATGCATGGGATAATTTTTATTCTTTTGCATTTTTTAAGCATATCCCATGGACTAGCAAATGCTCTATTTTAGAGAATGTCCCATGTGCAGCTGAGAAGAATGTATATTGTGATGTTGCTTAGTGGAATACTCTGTACACGTCTACTAAGTCCACTTTTTCACAAGTTTGATTCAGTTTTATTATTTCTTTGCTGTTTTTCTGTCTTGTTGATCTGTCTCTTTGTGTCAAGGTGGTGTCAAGCTCTCTCTTTATAGTTGTGATATTGCTTTTGAGTTATTCTAGTAATGTCTTTTACATAGTTGATTGCTCCCATACTTGGTGCATATATATTTAAGATTGTTATCTCTTCCTCTTGAAGTTTTCCCTTCACCAGTATGTAGTGACCTTCTTTATCTCTTTTTTTTAAAGAGTAGAATATATTTATTGAGAAAAAGCTTCTGTCTGAAGAGAGAAAGAAGGGGGTCCTGAGCAGGTTGCCCAGGACTCTGTCTTTTCCAGGGAGTTTTATTGAGTAAAAACATGGGTTCAAGGTGGGGGAAGACTGTGAACTCACAAGGCAGATGGGCATGAGGTGGGACATAACTATAGTTAGCCAATAAAATCAATAGTTCAGGTAGAATTGATTACATTAGGGACAAATGGGAAAGCAAGTCACATAGGAAGCGAGCATTCTTGGAGCTGTGACCTTTCCCCTAGAAGGATGGGATAGTGGCTCCAGGATGATAGGGAACTAATTAGAATATCAGTCCCCAGAATGTTGATGCATTTGTTTTATCCTTTGTCTTGAGATCTGGCTGGCAACAAGAGGTGTGTTTCCTCTATTTTGAGATATGGCCTGCAGCAAGAGGTTTCTCCTCCAAGGTCATCAGACATCTGGTCCTCTGTGCCAGCTTCTTTGAGGGCTAGCCCTGTCTGACTGCCTGTAATATTTCTAACTGGCTCAGCTGCCTGTAACATTCCCCCCTCTGAAGAAGCAACCCGAACTGCCGAACTGCCAAGAGGAGAAAGTCTGCTGTGATCAGAAGACTGATCTAACTGCTTCAGGCTGAACAGGTCCTCAGTGTTTGAATGCCAGTCAGAGCTACTTCTACAGAGATCCTGTCTAGAGGCCCTCGAAAGACACCAAACATTTGCATATTGGGTACATGCACAGCTTTATGTCTGGAGGGGACAAAGCTAAAGAAACAGTTAAGTATGCATAAGCAAAAGAGTAGAATTAATAACACAATTATAAGTATAGTTAACAAAGATTTCCCCCAAGAGGATGTAGTGACAGCTTTCCATAAGGGGGAGCAAGACAAGGTCCAGGCACTCTCAGAGGCTGACATGTTAATTTGTTTTCTAATGTCTTGAATAGCCACTGAGACATTAGCAGAAGAGTCAGGAATGTATACACAGCATTCAGTTTTTACAATTGCACAAGTGCCCCCCTGTGCTGCTGTCAGAACATGTAAAGCCATCTGATTTTGAAGAACAGCCTTTAATAAAAGATCATCTATTTCCTTATGATATTTTTAGGAGCTCTATTGGCTATTAGGTAATTTCTTTCCATATGGCTGTGTGAGCATATAATACTAGGAAAGCATACTTAGAATCAGTATAAATATTAAACTTCTGCTTCTTGCTGAGTTGTAGGGCTTTAGGCAGAGCTATGAACTCTGCTAGCTAAGCACTAGTCCCAGATGTAAGTGAGGCACTTTCAAGAGTATGGTGTAAAGTTACCACTACATATCCTGTCTTTCTTTTTACATTTTCCATGAAGGAGCTGCCATCACAAAAGCGGGTTTAATCTGGGTCAGTAAGTGGGGTGTCTAATAAGTCTTTTCTAGCTGCATATGTATGAAGAATTACCTGTTCACATTCATGATTATTATTCTCAATTTCTTCCTCCTGTTCTGGCAAGAAGATGGCAGGAGTTAAGGAAAACATCTTTATTTGAATGGCTGGTCCTTCTAGAAGTAGAGCCTGGTATTTAAAAAGTCTGTTATCAGACAGCCATAGACTTCCCTTAGAAGAAAAGAGTCCTGCCACATTTTGAGGTGTATATATGATAAGATGTTTGCCTAAAGTCAGCTTGGTCACCTCTGGCAATAAGAGAGCCATGGCTGCCAGGGATTTGAGGCAAACAGGCCATCCCTTAGCTACAATATCTAATTCATGGTTCAGATACCCTATAGGCTGTTGAGCAGGTAATGGATCTTGTGTAAGCACTCCCAAAGCCATGCCTCTCCTCTCATCTACATATGAATTGAAATGGTACACTGTGGGTAGACTCAGGGAAGGGCACTCAGAAGTGCTTGTTGATGCTTCTGGAAAGCTGCTTGCAAATCAGGTTCCCAGCATAAAATATGGGTATCTGCCTTTTGGGTCTCTTTTATAAGTTGATAGAAGGGTTATACAATTTCCCATATCCAGGTATCCAAAATTGGCAAAAGCCTGTAACTCCTTGGAATTCCCTTAACTGTTTTAGAGTTTTGGGCTATGGGAAGGAAAGAATGGGTTTAATTCTTTCCTTTCCTAGCTTTCAGATCCCTTTGGATACAATGAGGCCTAAATATTTTACCTCAAGACAGAAAAGTTGTGCCTTAGATTTAGAGACCTTGTAACCTCTGTCTGCTAGGAAGTTTAGCAGAGCACATGTACCTTGGCTACAGAGCTCTTCCAAGAGGGCACATGACAGTACATCTTCTATATATTGTAAGATTGTGACCTGGGAAAACTCAAAATATGCCAAGTCATGGGAAAGCACTTGTCCAAAATGATGTGGACTATCTCTGAACCCCTGGGGGAGCACAGTCCATGTCAATTGAGATGCTTGGTCCTATGGATTTTCAAAAGCAAAAGGAAACTGAGAATCTGTATGTAAAGGAATACAAAAGAAGGAATCTTTTAAATCTAACACTGAAAACCAACTGTCATCTTCTGGGATCTGAGAAAGCAAAGTGTATGGATTGGCTACCACTGGTGAATGGGCACTACTGCCTCATTTATCAATCTGAGGTCCTGTACCAACCTCCATTCCCCATTGGGTTTTTGAATTCCCAAGATTGGAATATTGCATGGATGATTACAGGGCTTAAGTAAGCCTTGTGCCCTTAGATTATCAATTATAGGTATTAATCCTCTCTTAAATTCATGTCTTAAAAGATATTGTCTCTGATGAGGAAAAATAGTAGAATCTCTGAGGTGTATCTGTATTGAGGCAGCTCTTATAGTCCTTATTTTACCTTTAGTTGCCCATACTTCAGGATTTATTTCTGTCTCCACGAGGGGGAGGCAGCATACCTGACCTGGGTGCATATATATCACAGTATTTAGACATGATAAAATATCTCTTCCTAAGAAGGGAACTGGAATTTCAGGCATAATCAAAAATGAATGTGTAAAAAGAAAACCATCCCAGTTATAGCCTAAGGGTTGTGAAATGTAGCAAATTGCCTCCTTGCCAGTGACTCCTTTCACTGAGGTGTGGCAACTAGAAGAAAGGCCAAGATTGAAAAGAAGAACCCAGAGGCTTGCACCAGTATCCAGCAATAAGCTGATTTCTTTTTCCTCTACAGTCATGATTACCCAGGGCTCCTCTGTGGCGATGACAGTCCAGCCAGAGGGAGAGGGCAGTGAGTGCCCTGGGGCCCTTCAGTCCTGCTGGGCCAACTGATAGGATGGATCTGAACCTTGGGGCCTTGGCTTCAGAGGGCAGTCTGACCTCCAGTGGTCACCTTTGCAGTTGGGGCATGGTCCAGGTGGCTTCTGGGTGCAGTCCCTCTTAAGGTGACCTGGCCTGTGGCAGCGATAGCAGGTAATTGTCCTGAGCTCTTCTTGAAGCCCTGAGAATCAGACTTAGGGTCTGTTTCTCTTAAAGCTGCAGCAAAAGCAGCTGTTTTTTCTCCATCTCTTTATTTTCTCTCTTTGACCTTCTTTTCATCATGGTTATAAAATACTGAGAAGGCAACTTTTACTAAAGTATCAAGTGAACTAGAAAAGCCATCTTTTGTAGCTTTTTTCTAATATCTGAGGCTGAATGTGTAATAAACTTATCTTTAAGGATAATTTGTCCCTCTATTGAATCAGGATTTAAAGAAGTATGTTTCACTAATGCCTCTCATAATCGATCTAAGAAGGCAGAAATGTGTTCATTACTTTCTTGCTGAATAGCTGATAACTTAAAATAATTGAATGTTTGAGTTCTCACTCTTCTTAACCCTTCAAGAACACATGTCTGGAAATGTTTTCTAATCTAGTCACCCATCTTGTTGTTAGTCCAGTAAGGGTCTTGCATAGGGACTGCTTGTGCTCTAGTGGCAATTAGTAATTCCCCTGGCTCTTGATTTTCTGGCCTTCTAAAATTAGCAATATAGTATTCATCTCCAAAGGTGATAGCAAGATTAAGGAAAAGATGATGGACTGGGAGGCAACAGGATATGGAGCCTCTCTAAGAGAGACAGCTCAGATGCCAGAATAGAACATCCTGGAGAGATCCAGACAGAGGGAGAAGGATTCTTTCAACCCAGGAAGAAACTAAAGGGAAACAAGCTGCTCGAATATGAAGTCCCGGGTCTACCATTAGTGAAGCTAAGATTGGTAAGCATAGCGCTCTTGCCACCTGAATTCATGCCCAAGACTGACCTGAGCATCCAAAGCCATGCTGATGCAATTGGCTTGAGCAACCCTGAGATTGAAGTTGAGCCACCCTGCATGTCACTTTCCTGGAGCTGGCACTACAAACAGCTTGCCCAGAGGTGCCGTGGATTCTTGCCTCAGCCACGCTGAAGTCAGAGGTTGGGGAGCCCAGTGGAGAACTGAGCCAGAGAGGGACCAGTATTAAACCATGGTGAGTGCTGGGAATAAAACCCTCCCACAGGAAAGGGGTGACCAACTGGATGACATGTTGGAGTCTAGTAGCATTGCCTGAACTGGGTAAGGCAGTGACTTCAGTTGGTTGTTCCCCTCCCAGAGCAGATTGGTGGGATCTGCTTGACCTGGGTCCCACCCCTGGCTGGGACTAAATAAGTCATCCCAAACTGATTCACTATGCACAACACGCACTGACACAGTGAAGGGCAGCAAAGATTGACTGGCCCAGAGAGGAGGAGCCAGCATACACTGCCCCTGCCTGCACCTCAGTGTCTGACAGTGGACTGGAGAGGGCAGAAACCCCTAGCCTGTGTGCTCCAGAAGAACCCTAACCAACAAGAAAAGGAGCTGGGAACTACACTATACACTTGTATGGAAGGAACAAAAAACATGATGAGAGAGAGAAATAAGAAAAACATACAGCCTCCAAGCCCGAGAATATTGATCCAGGTGAGGTAAATACAAAAGAGATTGAGGGCAGCAAACATGCAACATCAAACACGATGTCAGCAGACATAAAGAGATATCTTTGGGACCTCATAAATGAACCCAAAACTGAAATATTAATTCAAGTTAAAAAACATATAAGTAGATTAATAAAAGAAAGTCTAAGCACCTCTCAAAAAGACACTGACAGAAGAATGGAGAAACACAAAAGAATGAGAGAAACATTCAATGAAGAATATAAAGAAAACCTAGAATACATGAAGCAGATTCAAAGAGATTACCAGGAAACTAAAAATTCCATTGAAAGCTGGAAAAAACTGCTTGAAAGAAACTAAGGATTGGCTATCAAAACTTGAAGACGGGTTTGCAATGTGTGATCATGAAAGGAAAGATCTCTTAAAAATAACAAGGAAACAGGTAGTAACAATACAAAGGCTAGAAGACAACAAGAGGATCTATAACTTAAGAATAAAACATATGAATGAAGAAGCAGGAGGCAAAACAAAGGAATACAAAATGCTATTCACAGAAATTATTAAGGAAAACTTCCCAAGCATAGAAAAAGGAAATGATATGCAGATGTATGAAGCCCACAGAACTTAAGCCTCCTACAACCAAAACAGAGCTACATCCAGACACATAATAATCAAGATCCCAGAAATTCAATATAAGAATAGAATATTAAAAGCTGTCAGAGAAAGGAAACAGATCACTTATAAAGGAAAACCCATCAAAATCAAGGCAGACTTCTTGACACAGATCATCAAATCAAGAAGAGTTAGGAGCGAAGTAATTCAAGCCCTGAAACAAAATAACCTCCAGCCCAGATTGATGTATCTTGCAAAACTCTCTCTAGAAATTAATGGAGAAGCAAGATGCTTCCATGACAAAGTGGAACTGGGAGAATTTGTGACCACCAATCCAACCCTACAAAAAGTACTGAAGGACATTCTAGAGAGAGAGAAAATGAATATGAGGATTTCAGGAACAGTGGCAGACAGGCCTCAATGAATAGGGCAAACAGTGGAATGAAAGTGAAAAATAGACAACCAATGGCAGAAAAATAGAATCACAGAAATGAGGCACAGAAGATGGGCTGTGATCTCTAACATAGATGGCCTTGATATACTAACAAAAAGAAACACAGTCAGAGTAGATCAGGACATAGTGTCCATCGAGATGCTATGTATAGGACATATAATTAACCTGAAAGGGAGTTTATGGACAGAAACTCAAATATGAGAAAACAATGATCTATATGACAGGGAATCAGAGAGAAATAGAGGCAACTCAACCAGCACTTGCAGATAAGTTGAAAAGATACTTTTGTGCAGTAGAGAACTACTCAGCTATAATGAAGGAAAATCTTGAGACTTTTATAAGTAAAGGAATACAACTTGAGATCAAGCCTAGGAGTCAGAAGGTTCAGAACCTGTTAGCATAAATAGCAGGTTGCTCCCAAGAACCTAAAAACCAAGGGAGTTAGTGGGACCCAAAATGTGCAGTGCACCCTATGGGAGTGAAAAAGGAGGAACTGTCTAAAAAACGAAGGCAGAGGATATTGTTAATAGGGTAACAAGTTTTAAAATCCAAGTTATTCTCACCACTCTACTTAGATGGATTATATTCTGTGCCAGTTTGTCTACTTTCACTAGATTTGATGGCACAGATAGCTATCCCCAAAATAGCAGGACATATTATGGTAATCATCCTTAATTTCCTATTAACTTAATCTGAAGCCCTGTATAACTTACACTGTCTTATTATGATTGATCTTATCTGAATCTGGTTTGTTAGATTGCTGTTTTGTATTGACTGATTTTATTGAAATCTGTTTTGATTGATAGTATCAATTCTAAGAGTATAGGCAACTACACTGAAGATGACAAAATTCACTAAGATACCCACTCTGGTTTGATTATTACCTGCTTTTGAAGTCTTATAATGTCTCCAATTTTTTTTTATTAATGTTGTTATATACTGATGAGACATCATAGTAACCATTTGTAGATCACCTTGTATTGCAGCTTTATATTTGTTTTTTGCTTCATGCTTTTCAGGAATTATTTTGTTTTGTCTTGCTTTGTTTTGTTTTTCCCTCTAATACAGAAAGGATAGATATAGACGTAGACACTCATGCATGTGTACAACTTATAAACAGTTTATGAGAACCAATTATATAATGTATGATGAAATGAACAACTAATTTGAAAAAAAAGAGACAGTACAGTACCCAGTGCTGTTTCTGTAATGTCATGATGTGAAATCCAGCAATACTATCATTCTTTTTTCGGAGTGATTTTAGTCTATTTTGTTTTGTCTAAGCTCAACATACATGAAGGTATGGACAGCTGTTTTGAAGAGAATGAGAGACACTATGACAGCCATTTTGGTTTCCTTATTGTCTGGTCTTGAAGACCTAAAATGCCTTCCTCATCCTGTTCGGAGAAGTTTCATACTATGTTGTTTCATGTGAATTCCCTGTATGTGAAGATATGGAAAACTATTTGGAAGAAAACAAGAGTCGATATGATAGATAGTGAATGTATCTGATTGTCTTGCTTTGAAATTTATGTCTCTTACATTGCTTTCTTGTGTTCCACTTTTTTCTGTTTTGTTGTGTTTAATTTTACCTTTTTGATATAATTTCATGCATGTTTAAGTGTGTAAGATGGATGATGATATTACTGTTTTTGTTAGATAGTGGAGGAGAAATGTTAACAGTCTCACTATTTGAATGTCTACTTTGTATGTTTTAATTTTGTAACTTGAACAACTATTTCCAAGATGACAGTATGTAATTTATCAAGTAATGATTTCTTAGTGTTTGTTTTTTTTTTTTTCCTTTTTTTCTTGGAATTCTGTACTGTTGCTACCCTTTTTTCTGTATTGTTTTATTTTCTTCTCTTTAAATAAAATTTTAAAATAAAGAGACACTAATGTACCCAGTGCTGATTCTGTAGCATCATGCTGTGAAACCCAGCAATAGTATTATTCTTTGCTCAGAGTGATTTTAGTCTGCTTTGTTTTGTTTAATTAACACACATGAAGGTATTGACAGGTATTTTGAAGAGAATGAGAGACATTGTGGCAGCCACTGACTTCCTTATTGCCTGGTCTTGAAGACCTAAAGTGCCTTTATCATCCTGTTCTGATCAGTTTTATAGTATTTTGTTTTGTATGAATTCACTGTATGTGAAGATATGGACAACTATTTGGAAGAAAACAGACAATATGATAGGCAATGAAGATCTCCAGTTGTCTTGCTTTGAAATCTATGTCTTTTACATTGTTTTCTTCTGTTCTGTTTTGTTTTGTTTAATTTTACCTTCTTTAAAATAAAATTAAAAAAATAAAAAAACCAAGGTGATAGCAGCCTGTAATGCTGCCTGTCTCTCACTAGAACTCAATGTCTGATTTAAGAGTAACATTGCATATTTCTAGTTCATATTCCTGAGTAAGTCCTCTAAAGACCTTGATGTACTTATCAAGATCATCTGAAAATTTTCCAAGATCTAATTTTATTTGTTTTAGGTCACCAGGAGATAAAGTTACATGAATTCTGGAAGTTCCACATCTTCCCTGTACTTCCTGTAAAGGATATTGCCCTTGAGGAGATTGCTTAAGCTCAACTAAGGATGGGTTCAGCCCAGTAGAAGCCTGGATTATAGCTGGTCTAGAAGGCTTATCCTCAAGTCTGGAAAAGCAAGTTGGGGAAACCTCAGGTCTGTAAAGGTGGGGGTAGATTTAATTAAGGCTATTTCATCCTCAGGTTCCAAAGGTTTGGTAGGAGTGATTTTAGGTTCTGGCGTAGTAGGTGCCTTAAAGGCCTGAGATGCTGGGTTTCCCTGTTGTTGGCCTTTATATTTCAGGTACAAATAAGGAGTACTTCTCAATGAAAAGAAAATCTGAACATAATATAACTCTGACCATTTCCCCTCCTTTTTACAGTATGTATCTACTTGCAAAAGAGTAACCTACTACTTTTGCCTATCACAAAGTGTGGGCTGATGCATTTCTCTTTAGGAGATTCCCTTGGAAACAGAGACAACAAATAAACCTAAGGAACTTTGCCATGGGCCCTAGGGCGAATTCTCTAAGGAACCTGTGTTCTCTAATTACACAAGCAACCTTTTCTAGTGAAGGGACATGGCTAAATTTTACTTAAATTTCTATATGGTTGACACTCACAGGTAAAACATAAATTATCACCTAGCAGGCACAACAATTTTCTAGGCACACAGAAAAAAAGCCTATTTACTCTTAATTAACGTATGTAAATCCTTCCCCTACTAGCTGCTGTGGAATGTAAACAATTGTTGCAAATTACCTCAACTTAATCTCTGAAGATAGGGATAATCTAAGTAATCTGAAGATACACTGAAAGGTTTAGTGAGAGTTCCTGGTCTACTAGCAGAGAAATAAAGATGATAGATAAGTGGAGATTTTCAGTGGTCATGAGCAAATGTCCACTGGGGAACCATTGGGTGTCCACCAGAGAGTTGCCAGGAACCCTCAGTTTTCAGTTTCCATCAGCTCAGATAACCAGACATCAGTGTCCAGAAAGGAATCCAGCTGTCTGTCTGGTCAACATTCCATTGAGTCCATTGGCCACTGGCTTCAATGGAGATTCACCAAATAGATGCTAGGGAAACCTGTCATCTGCTTTTGAGGGTGGCAGCTGTGATAAGAGTGATTAATTAGCTGGCAGAGTAACCACTGTTCATCAATATTCTATAAAGGATAGTTAAAAAGCCTGAGAAAGATCACTACCTACTTGTCTATGAATTTACAATAAAGGTTTCAAGTCCATAACTTGAAAGATTGGAGAGCTTCCTTATTCTAATGTGTTTAGCTCCCCTATGTATGCTGTTTCTGGGGATAGCTTCTTCCACTGTGATAGGAAGTTGGCTCTCCCCACTGTGTCTCAGGTTTAATTTCCAAAGGAGATTTGCCCAGAACACTGAACCCCATGACACATGGCTTTTATGTGTTTTCTCCTGGGCTGGCACAATTCCGATCAATGTGTCTTCTGACCCAGAGACCGGGTATATGTCCTTTATCTAAGATGACTTCCCTGTCTTCAACATTATCAAACACTCATTTTCTATGGGCTTAACTAAGAAGCTAACAGTTTGAATAAATTTCTTTCTGACTTTACATGCCTCTATAAGGAAAGTACAAAGTGGTAAATGAGTAGAAGTAAAGTCAAAGGTGGGAAACTGAAGCAGAAAAGGCCTGACATTTCCTCTAGAATATAGAGGATCAGAGCCAGTCTGTCCCAGTGAAACCTGTCCTCAAAGTCTTAAGTCCAGCCTCGATCCTAGTGATGTTTAAATGGTGGAAGGAGTCCTGGTTTTTTATTGTAGGCATGTATATTTTCTAAGTATGAGCTAGATTTTCATTTAAGAGAACCATTTTACAGAAGTTTACATTAGAGCCTGTCAGAGGTGTTTTAATATTTTTCCTCTAGTGCTATTGTCTAAATATAGTCAAGCAAGGAGTAGCAGTAACTTTAACAACCAATTTAAATTTAACTTGTACAGAAACAAAATAATAATAATATACCATTAAAGAAATATCATAACTTTATAAATTTCACATGTTTTATCTTAGATTCACATAATTTAATAAAACTACGAGACAAAGCAATAGTAAGCAATTATCACAAGTTATAAACAACTGGCAAAGACAAAGCAAAATTTGAAGCATAAAAATTTGTTACCTAAATGAGTCCCAGTCCAGTCTATAAAGCAAAAGCAAACTCTCACCTCTGTCCAGTGATCTCAGTGGATGACCTCCAAATGATATAGGAGAATGAAACTCCCGACCTGCTATGTCCACAAGTTCATATTCTTTGAAATTGAAGAATGAATTTTAGGATCAGAGGTGAAGAGTAGAATATATTTATTGACAGAAAGTTTCTGTCTGAAGAGAGACAGAAGGGGTCCTGAGCAGGTTGCCCCTTTATCTCTTTTGATAATTTTTGATTTGAAGTTCACATTGTCTGCAAACAGTCCAGCTACCCCTGATTTTTTGGAGTTCCTGATGCATGAAGTATTGTTTTCCTTATTGTGACTTTCAGTCTATGGATTTTCTTTTGGGTTAGATCAGTTTCTTGCATACAACATATGTTTGGATGATGCTTCTTGATTCATTCTATCAGTCTGTTTCTTTTAATTGGTGAATCAAGGCCATTTATATTAAGGGTTATAACTAATATATATTGGCTTATTTTTCTCATGCTATCTTTCTTCTGTTGGTTCTTTACCTTTTCTCTCCATGTAACTGTTTCTCTTTCTTAGTATTTTTTTTCTGTTGGTGTTCTTGCAGTCAGAGTTACTTTTATGTCTATCTAGAATATTTTTCAGTATTCTTTTCAGGGTTGGTTTGGTGGTCATGAAGTTCTTCAGCCATTTTCTTTGTCATGGAACTATCTTATTTCTCCCTACATTTTGAAGCACAGTTTTGTAGGGTACATCAATCTGGGTTGAAAGCCATTATCCTTTAGGATTTGAAATGCTTCACTCTATGCAATTTCATTGTTTAGGTTGAGAAGTCTGCTGTGATTCTGATGGGCTTTCCTGTACAAGTTTCCTGTCTTTTGTCTCTAATAGTTTTTAGTATTGTACTGTTATGTTGAATTTCTGGGATTATATGTCTGGGTGTAGATTCATTTTGGTTATGGCTAATTCAAATTCTGTATGTTTCACTTATCTGTATGTCAGTTTCCTTTCCCATTATTGAAAAAAAATTGTCTATTATTTCTGTAAATAGTCTTTTTATATGCTTTGTGTTGTCACCTTTTTTATTTACACCTGTGAATCTTACATTGTTTTTCTTTGCATTGTATTGCAACTGTTGAATTTTTATTTCTTGATTCCTTGTTATTCTAAAAAGATCTTTGGTTTCCTGTTCACTAGCTGAAATCTTGTCTTTGAAGTCTGAAAGTCTATCTGCACATTCATTAAGGTGTTTTTTCCAGGTTTTGATGGAATTTTTGATATCCTGGATATCTCTTTGAGTCTGTTTCATGCATCATGTTTCTTTCTTATATTGTTCATTCAAGGTTTCCATCTTTTTGCAGTACTCCTCAATTTTTTTAACTACATCTTCTTTAGATGTGTTCAGTATTTCTTTTATTATGTTTATGATTTCTTCTATTGCCTGGAAGATTATTTCTGCTTGAAGTTCCTTTAAAGCCTCATGGAGTTATTTCTTTTATTTTGTTGCTACCATTTCTGAAGTTTCAGGTGTATGGCTTATACTTTCTTCTATGTCCATGTCTTGTTGCCTTTTTGGGATGGGCTGGAGGTTTGAGATTGCATTTTGCTCTTTCATTATGTCATTTTCCTGTATTGCCTTGGAGAAACTGAATTTAAGGTCTCAGTTGCTTGTTGATATCTTTCAGCACTGTAGGGAGTTTAACCCCTGCAGTTGATTGGAGGTTATGATTCAGGCCTTACCAGGTCCCTAGTGGCACTCAAAGTCTCCTCAAATGTGAGGAGTATGCTGGGCTGGCTTTCAGTATACTCCATGTGGTACTGTGTAATTTCTCGGCTGCTTGACATTGTTGGGCAGGATTCTACCAGGTTCTGAAGTGTGTACCAATGCTGGACAGACAGCTAGAAAGAGTGTGCTGTTCAGGCCTTCAGCTCATGCCACATGTTGCACCAAAGCTCCATAGCTGCTGTGTATGCCTGGCAAGGCCCTACCATGTTCTGGGCAAGGTGCTTAGGTTGCACAGTTCATTGTGGTTTGCTGTGTAGGCCTTTGGCTCATGGCTCTGAGCCCAGGTGATTCCCCAGTCACTTTGGGTAATTGAGTGGGGCCCAACCAGGCCCTGAGGGGACTACCTGAAGTTCTTCAGCTGATTGGGGCAATGGGCAGGGACCTACTAGGTTCCAAGTGAGGTACCAAGGTTGCATAGCTGGATGGGGTTTGCTTTGCAGGCCTTCAGCTCACACTAGTGAGCCCCGCATACTCCCTGGCCACTCAGGGTTGCTACGCCCCAACCAGGACCCAACCAGGCCCCAAGGAACCAACCTGATAGTCTGAAGCTGATTGGGGAAGCTGGGCAGGATCCTACCAGGTTCTGAGCAAGGTGCCAAAGTTGTGACCCAAATGGAGCTTGCAAGCTCCATTTGGGTCACAACAAACTCTAAACAGACTCACAGACAACATAGTCTGGCTTGGTTTACCAGGCATATCAGAAATATCAGCACTGAGCAGACTCATACAATGGAATATACTGCATATAATTGCTAGAAGAATAGAAACAAACAAAACCAAACTATGAAGATAAGGACAATTATCTAATCTTTCAACA
>PVJX010029453.1:0-22926 GCA_004027295.1 Dolichotis patagonum
CTCCATCCTCCAAGAACTCTATGTATCCACACCTCCCCTCAGGATCCATCTCTCCACCCCTGGAAGCCCCTGCTTCGGTTCTGTAAGCCCTTAAACTCATACAGCTCATGTGGGGGAAACATACAAATACAAACTTAGGTTTTGCAAAGTGTCTGCGCAGAGCCCCAGGAGTTTATGCTTCATTAGTGGCTTGTGAAACCCACTCTGCCCGTAATGATCTGCACATCTCCTAAGATCCATATTAGGAAGCTGCATCTTCTTTTATAGTCTCTTCCAGGTTATAAGTTTTCCTCAGCACATAAGTTGCAGCAGTACCCTTACACTCCTCTGGAAGGTCAATATAATATTATAAATGACTCTCATGGCACTCTTGAGATGAAACCATATTTAACAAAGGCAATAACTGTTTCGGTGAATTAATAGAACCAATCTGAGTGCCAAACGTGAAAACAGCAACTTTGCAAATGGAGTCTTAATACATCAGAGTTACAGAATTTACTCCCTAAAACTAATATGCTAAATATTTTTTTCTAACAAATGACGAAAGCAAGCCACAACCAGAAGTTAAATCCTCATTATATGACCCAGTAGAACCTTCAATCTGTTATGCCATGTTTTTATATATCTCCTATAAATTTAATTTTATGGTAAGAAGTTAAACATTTGAGTAGGATAACATTACACATAATTTTCAATGTAAGATAAATATTATAAAGTAGACACTTTTTTTAGCAGTCTCAAAGTTTATTTGAAAAAGTAGAAGTGAAGACAGAGAAATTGACTCTGCAGAGCATGCCTGGACCAATTAAAACAGAAAAAAAGCAAGATAAAAGTACATCCTGGAGTATATACAGCAGGCTAGCATGAGGAATACCATGATAGCAACCTCTTCTTAGCATCTGTGCCATTCTGTACTGTCCAAATCTCAAGGAAACGCATGAAAATGTCTAAAGAGGGTCCTGAAAAGCATCCTGAGAGGTCCTGAGAGGTGGTACTGGGATCCCATGCCTCAGGCTGACATCAGGTCTAGTATCCTATTGAAAACCTACTCGGGTTCTCACAAGTCCACATGCAGGCCTTTGGGAGATAAAGTAGACACTTTTAACTGGGGTAATTAGTAGGCTCTTAGAAGACATTTACCAATCAATTTCTGGCACATTTCTGGCTATTACAACTGTGATCCTACCTAGTATCTTAGTGTACAGAAGTCAAGGATTCTGTCAATATTCTATGATAGATAGGACAGACTCCCCAAAAAGAGTTACCTGGATCTGAGATGTCAATGGTGTCAAGACCGAGAAATCCTGTTCTAAAACAATGAATCATAGTTATTTTACAGTATTTTAATTCTACATTTATGTAACCCCATAAAATTAATTATTAGAAACAATCTAAAGTATTATCACATCTAATTCTTAAGTTCCTTATTTCAGTTACTATGAGGATATCACTAATAATACTAATCTTATATATGAAATACTATGAATCTTATATATGAAATACTAAATTTATATGTATATTAAAAATGATGACCAAGTGATTGACAATGAATCACCAGAGGGCTCCCAATACTAAGTAACATATTTAAAATCCTTTAATCTTAGGATTGTTAAGCACATAATACATATGTAACTAATTGTTCTTGAAAATTAATTAGCATCTATTTCATAAATCTTGAATTATTAGAGACCCTAATGATAATTATAATAAAGATACCTTCTGAAGTACTGATGCCTTGACATTTAATCCCAAAAGAAAACTGGAATTATTTTTTAAAAGAGTTCTTTTGAATATTTAGGTAAAAATAATGCTCTGGAATAGCTATCTAATTTTATTTATTTTTAATTGCTTCAGACCTGAAAGGGCCTACGCCAAGTTGTAGCAGCCAGCCTGGTCTGTAAAATTCGCAGTGAAAGTGCTGACACACTGAACAACCACATAAACAGGTCATCTGCAAACATTCTCCTGCTTAAACAACTTTGAAGAGAAAAATAAGCATGCTAGATAGAACAAATCAGCTATGTATGTTTAAAGTCTTAAGGTTCCAAAGATCTCACCAGGATGAAAGAGACAAGAGGTGGGAAAAATTGGTGAGCTCTACCCTCTAGCTACCTAAACAGTTTAATAAAATACCATGGGAGAATTTCATTTCATAACTATGCAGCACATCTATCCTACATTTTTTAATCCACACATTCATATACATTACATGAGTTTCTTCCAATATCCAAAGTAACCAAGTTATGTGGTCTCTAGATAACTTTAAACCATCCTTTAATTTAACTTTCCTGTTACAAGGACATTTAAATTACTGGACATTCATTTTCTTTCTTTCTTTTTTTTTTTGTGCTACATCAACCTCATCTTTATTTAAGGTCAATATTCTTGGTGACAAAGAAGACAATGAATATATGGCCTTAGTAAAGTTTGCAGCTAAATACCACAAATGTTTAATTCTTTCACTAGCAAACCAGCTAAACTGAATATGGAATATATATTACTTAGAGAGCTAATAGGGTATAAACAAAAGTAGGAAAATATAATTACTATAACAGATACCACTAAGGTACCTTAGTTTTTATGTACTAGACATTCATTTTCACATGTGGTACTTCTTTTAATTTTAAAACTATGCCCCTACTTACAGTCTCAATCACCAGGTACCTGAGAAAAATGTAGCTGTGACTTCATCATGCAGGTTGAGACTAGCCTTCATTTTCAAGCTTCACCCCAGTTTTGAGAGGATCCCTCTCTGAAAGTTTAAATAGAACCCCAGCCACTGGACTTCCCTGAGCTCTGTCTGCCATCACAACAGACAAATGTGATGTGGATTCCAGCTTTGTCACTTGGTAGCCAGGATTCATTGGCAAATTATCTCATTCCTCTAAATATTCATTTCCCTGCCTGCAAAATGTAAATGATAACTTTGACAGGGTTTCTGTAAAGATCCAATCAGTTTATATATGTGAATGCCCTTTAAAACATATCTGTGATGCAGTAGATTCCTAATATACATTATTTGTTCTCTCTCTCTCTCTCTCTCTCTCTCTCTCTCTCTCTTCTCTTTTGCTCATCAACACACACACACACACACAAAAATGTGCATATACACACACACATATGTGGGAAGATACACACTTACTATTTAGTGAGACAAATTCCTACGACTGTGACAGAGTTCCAGGTTTACAAACCCCAAGCAGATTAACTACTATGGGGTATGAAAGTCAGCATGTGGCTCCCTGTGACCTTATGTGGCTCTCCCAACCCCAGACCCACACCTACACAGACTGGGATTCGGCTGAATCATAGGCCATTCCTAAAAACATTTTTCCCCAGCAAGAACTAACCCCATGAGCTCCAGGAGCCCTGAGACCTCTATACCCTACTTAACAACCAGAGATTTAAATCTTGTCTTCTAAATGCTCCAATCACAGCTTTCCTGTAGCTGTTTTCTGCTACAGTTCTGAAGTCTACTTAGAATCTTCACTCTGTCTATATAATAAATCTGTAAAGAGACCTCTCTTTTCTGCATCTGCCTCTTTTCAGCTTCCTTTGAGGACAGAGGATGTGTGTGACTTAACAATTATAGTAAATTGAGTACTGTTTGAATAATTTTTCCATGATGTCCAAATGAGAAACATTAATCCAAAATTTCAAGGGTATGCCACTCAAATTTTATAGTTAAAATAAACTCATAAATGTTTTCTTCTTGAAAATAAACAGAGTTTTCCAAAGATGGCGGACTGATAGGTAGCAAGAGAGTGATCCTCTCAGAGAGAGACACCTTAAATGCCAGAAGAGAACACCCTGGAGAGACCCAAACAGAGAGAGATGGACTGTCTCAACCCAGGAAGAAACTAAAGTGAAAAAAACCACTCGAATATGAGGTCCTGGGGCTACCATTAGAGAAGCTAAGATCAGCGAGCACAGTGCCTTCCTCGAGCCGCCTGAATTCCTGCCCAGGACTGAACTGATGACCGAACCACGCCGATGCGCCTGGCTTGAGCAGCCGGAGTGTGGAGCTGAACAGCCCTGTGCGCGGCAGGCCCAGACCCAGCCCTGCATGCAACTCACCCAGAGGCACCATGAATTTGCACCACAGCCATGCTGAGGTTGGAGGTCGGGGAGCCCAGCAGTTCTCAGGAACCAGCATCAACGGGCTGTGAGTGATGGAAATAAAACCCTCCCACGGGAAAAGGGAAACTGACTGGAAGACATGTTGGAATTAGGCAGGAGAGCCCTAACTCTATAAGGAAACGGCTTCAGTTGGCTGCTCCCCTCGCTGAGCAGATTGGTGGGATCTGCTTGGACTGGGCCGGGCCCCTAGCCAGGATCCAGTGGGTTGCTACAAATTCATTCCCTGAGTATGGTGCACACTGACACAGTGAAGGCCCACAAAGGCTGACTGGCCCAGAGGGGAGGAGCCAGCACACACTGCCCTTACTTGAACTTCAATCTCTGATAGCAGACTCCAGAGGGCAGAAGCCCCTGCACGCTCTAGAGGAGCCTTAAACAACAATAAAAGGGGCTGGGAATTACATTGTACACTTGTATGGAAGGAACCAAAAACATGACAAAAGGGAGAAATAAGAAAACACCCCCAGCCCCCAACCCTGAAAATGTTGATCCAGGAGAGGTAAATATAAAAGAGATTGAGGGCAGCAAACATGCAACATCAAACACAGCATTAGCGGACATAAAGAGATATCTTCAGGACCTCGTTAGCAGGACCAAAACTGAAATATTAATTCAAATTAAACAAGAGATAAGTAGATTAATAAAAGAAAGGCTGGGCACCTCTCAAGAAGACACAGACGGAAGCATGGAGGAATACAAAAGGAGAGAAACATTTAATGAAGAACACAAAAAAACCTAGAATTCATAAAGCAAATTCAAAGAGATTATCAGCAAACTAAAGACTACATAGAAAGCTGGCAAAACTGCTTGAAAGAAACCAAAGATAGACTATCAAAAATTGAACACAGGCTTGCAATGTGTCATCATGACAGGGAAGATCTCTTAAAAATAACAAAGGAGCAGGCAGTAACTATACAAAGACTAGAAGGTGACAAGAGGATCTGTAACTTAAGAATAAAGCATGTGAATGAAGAAGCAGGAGTCAAAACAGAGGAATTGCAAAGGCTATTCACAGACATTATTAAGGAAAATTTCCCAAGTATAGAAAAAGGAAATGATATGCAGATGTATGAAGCATATAGAACTCCAGCCACCTACAACCAAAACAGAGCTACACCTAAACACATAATAATCAAGATCCCAGAAATTCAATATAAGAACAGAATATTAAAAGCCATCAGAGAAAAGAAACAGATCACCTATAAAGGAAAACCCATCAAAATCATGGCAGACTTCTTGATACAGGCCATCAGGTCAAGAAGAGCTTGGAGTGAAATAATTCAAGCACTGAAGGAGAACAACCTCCAGCCCAGATTGATGTATCCTGCAAAACTCTCTCTAAAAATTAATGGAGAAACAAGATGCTTCCATGACAAAGAGGAACTGGGAGAATTTGTGACCACCAATCCAACCCTACAAAAAATACTGAAGGACATTTTATAGAAAGAGAACAAGAATACAAGCATTTCAGGAACAGTGGCAGAGAGGCCTCAGTGAATGGGGCAGACAGTGAAGTGGAACAGAAAAATAAACAGCCAATGGCAGAAAAACAGAATAGAAGAAATGAGGCAGAGAAGATTGGCTGTAATCTCTAGTATAGATGGCCTTGAAATATTAACAGAGAGAAACACAGGCAGAGTAGATCAGGAGATGGGGTCCATTGAGATGCTCTATATAGGTAGGCAGTGGGACCCAAAACAAGCAGTGAACCCCATGGGAGTGAAAGGGGAGGAATTGCCTGAAAAGGGGAGGCAGAAGATATTGTTAATTGGGTAACAAGATTTAAAATTTACATTATTCTCATCACTCCACTTGGATCGATTATGTGCTATTCCAGTTTGTCTACTTACACTAGACTTGAGGACATGGTCAGCTATCCCAAAAATAAGAGGACATATTATGGTAATCATCCCTAATTTCCTATAAACTTAATCTGAAGCCTTTTTGTCTTAGTTACTTTTCACTAGTCACTGAGACAAAATACCTGATGCCCAAAGTTGGGAAAGGAAAGGTTTATTTCTTACAGTTTTTGGAGGTTTCAGTCCATACTCAGTTGGCTCCAAGGCAGGGTGGCATGGTGGCTGCAAACAGCAAGGTGGAAACTGGCAAGAAGACACCTTCTTCCTGCCATTACATCACATCCTGGCTCCACCCCCTGGGAGGGTGTAGCGCTGACACCACCAATCCAAGCACTAGACAATGAACCAATCACAAATGTACAATGCAAATATATGAGGCCTGGGGGCCACCAACATAAACCATGACATTCCACCCCTGACCCCCGAAGACTCATGTA
Organism: Dolichotis patagonum; assembly: GCA_004027295.1. NCBI lineage: Eukaryota > Metazoa > Chordata > Mammalia > Rodentia > Caviidae > Dolichotis > Dolichotis patagonum. Next base: position 6,437 of record PVJX010029453.1, read on the forward strand.
CAACCTTTATACAAAAGACATTTAGTCCATCTCCAAAAGTTGCCAAAGTCCTAACATTTTCAGCGTTGCTGAGAACTCCAAGTCCCAAGTCCCCTCCAATATCTATGGCAAACTCTTAACTGTAACCCCCTGTACAAGTGAAACCAGGTTAAACATTTCTGAAATGCAAAGGCACAAAATAAACATTACCATTCCAAAAGTTACAAACGGGGGAATATGAAGCATTAGGAACAAAGCAAGTCCAACATCCAGCAAGGCGAACATTAAGGCTTAGAGTTCCATGCTCAGCATTTAAAGCAATCTGGTTGCTAGCTCCAAAAGGCTTGGGTGATTCCACCCCCACGGCACTTCCAGGGATTTCAGCTCCCGCAGATTTTCTCTTAAACCTTCTCTGCTCAGTTTTTGCAGCTGTCCTTGGATGATCCATGTTCTTGGCTTTTCCAAACTTCTGAGGTCTCCATTGCACCTTTGGCTTACATCTTTACAAATTGCCCTCTCAGGGCACACTGCTTGGCCTCCCAGGCCCTTTGCAATTGAGATGGAAGCCTTCTTACCCTCAGAATTTATGCATTTTCCTTGCACCTAAAATCAGCACCATGCGGATGCCGCCAAGGTCTGCTGCCAGCTGGAGCAACAGCCAGGCTTTTCTCTCTCTTGGCTATAGGGGTCCAGTGCCTGGATTGCTGAGCTCTGTTTAACCTGATTGTGAAGAAAAGCTTTTCTATGTTGCCGCCATTATGGAACCTCATGTGGCTGCCGCCATTCTGGAACCTCATGTGGTCTCCTGTGCCATTCTGGAGCATGGTGGTCTGAAGCTTTCTCATCTGAGAAAATTCTTTCACTTTTGCAGTTTTGGGGCTGCAAAGGGTGGAGACCCGCTGCTTCCTGTGATGCCCTCTGGCCATCTTTCTTATCTCTCTGTTTCTTCTCAGCAATCAAAGTCTCAGCACTATCTTTACAATCCACAGCTTTATTGGAGTGTTCCTTCTGGCCAAACTCACAGTGTTTTAAACTATCCTGCTGGACTCTTTGCTCTTGATATGCAACATAGATCTGGCTAAAAGCTCCCAACAATAGCCATGCCACAGCCTCAACATCTTACTGCCTTGAAATTATCTTTGCCAGATTAATCAGTCCATTACCCTTAATCTCAGTCTCAGGCAAAGTATCTGGGCATGAGCAAAATGCAAACAAACTTTCTGCCAAGCCATAACACACATCATAGGGGGTCCAACAACCAATACAGTCCTCTTTCCAAGAAGAAACCTCGCAAGCCTGGTCTTTACTATCAGGCTTTCTATCAGCCTTCTGGTCTCCTGAGCTCTGACCAGAATCTCCTCTACAGAACAACCTAAGTTGCTCCAGCTCTGTGCATCCAGGCGACATGTCTGAACCTTTCCAAACTCTGCCACAAGCCATTTTCAAAGCCTCTTGAAAAACATGGTCAAGTATAGTCACAGCAATGACCCCACTCCTGGTACCAAATTCTGTCTTAGTTACTTTTCACTAGTCACTGAGACAAAATACCTGATGCCCAAAGTTGGGAAAGGAAAGATTTATTTCTTACAGTTTTTGGAGGTTTTAGTATATACTCAGTTGGCTCCAAGGCAGGGTGGTGGCATGTCGGGGCCACAGTTCATGGTGGCTGCAAACAGCAAGGTGGAAACTGGCAAGAAAAGACACCTTCTTCCCGCCATTACATCACATCCTGGCTCCACCCCCTGGGAGGGTGTAGCACTGACACCACCAATTCAAGCACTAGACAATGAACCAATAACAAATGCACAATGCAAATACATGAGGCCTGGGGGCCACTGACATAAACCATGACACCTTTATAACTTATACTGTCTTATTATGACTCATCTTATTTGAATCTGGTTTGTTAGATTGCTACTTTGTATTGACTGATTTTATTTAAATCTGTTATGATTGATAGCATCAAGTCTAAGAGTATAGGCAACTACACTGAAGATGATAAGATTCACTAAGACACCCACTCTGGTTTGATTATTACTTGCTTTTGAAGTCTTATAATGTCTCCAATGCTTCGTTTTTATTAATGTTGTTATGTACTGCTGAGACATCATGGTAACCATTGTAGATCACCTTGTATTGCGGTTTTATATGACTTTTTTGCTTCATGCTTTACTAGAAATTGTTTTGTTTTATCCTGCTTTGTTTTGTTTTTACCTCTAATACAGAAAGGATAGATATACATGTAGAGACTCATGCATGTGTAGCACTTATAAACAGTTTACGAGAACCAACTATATAACACATGTTGAAATGAACAGCTACTTTGAAGAAAAAGAGACACTACAGCACCCAGTGCTGATTCCATAATGTCATGATGTGAAATCCAGCAAAACTATCATTCTTTGTTCAAAGTGATTTTAGCTTGTTTTGTTTTGTTTAAGTTCAACACACATAAAGGTATGGACAGCTGTTTTGAAGAGAATGAGAGACACTATGACAGCCATTCTTGGCTTCCCTATTGTCTGGTCTTGAAGACCTGAATGCCCTCCTCGTCCTGCTCAGATCAATTCCATACTATGTTGTTTCATGTAAATTCCCTATATGTGACAATATGGACAACTATTTGGAAGAAAACAAGCATCAGTATGATAGAGAGTGAATATCTCTGATTGTCTAGTTTTGAAATTTATGTCTCTTACATTGCTTTCTTGTGATCTGCTTTGTTCTGTTTTGTTGTGTTTAATTTTACCCTTTTGATATAATTGCATGTATATTTGAGTGGGTAAGATGTATGACCATATTGCTGTTTTTTTCAGATCGTGGAGCAGAACTGTTAACAGTCTCACTGTTTGAATGTCTACTTTACATGTTTTAACTTTGTAATTTGAACAATTATTTCCAAGATGTCAATATGTAATATGTCAAGCAATGATTTCTTAGTGTTTTGTTGCTGTTTTTGTTGTTGTTGTTGTTGTTATTGTTCTTTTCCTTTTTTCCTTGGAACTCTGTACTGTTGCTACCCTTTATTCTGTTTTTTTTCTTTTTCTCTTTAAATAAAATTTTTTAAAAAACAAAAAAAAGAAAAGAAACAAAATCACTCCTATATCTCAATGTCAAGAATTACTTAAAGAGAAATTGCTTGCCATACTAATGCAAAAACTATTAACTACATGAGTTCTAATTTTAAAGTCCTGCACTGGAATGTCTTTTGGTCATTAATGATACTGCATCTCTTTATCTCAATTAGTGCCTTATTCAATTATCAAAATTAAATGCACATATGAAAAGAGTTATAAGAATGTTGGCTTTCCATCACTAAATGAACACCTCTTTGATAGCAAAGCTATTTGGTAAAGCAAGTTTCCAGAAACTTCTACCAAAACCAAAAAGAAGAACTACAGATTTTCTTTTTAATATTTTGAAACTAGGGCTGGGGATTTAGCTCAGTGGCATAAGCATCTGCCTTGCAAGGCACAACTCATGGTTGTGAGTTTGATCCTTGGTACTGATTAAAAAAAATTTTAAATTAGCCCATTTTTCCTTGTCTTATTTTATTTTTTCCTTTACCTGCTGCTAATGAATGTCACCACTGACTAATGCCCAGCAGGATAAGCACAACTATGCTATAAAAATCTGTTCTTCAATAATAACGAATTGCCTATATTATGAAATTATTACTGTATTACTACCACGCTGAGATGTTCACTATCAAATTGCCACTGATTTCTATCCTCCTAGTCATAAGGAAAGAAAAGTAACAGATTTTCCTTTCATTTTATAAGGGCAACATTTTTACAACATGCTAACTAAATGGAATGATATGATAAATCAAAATTTCTAAAGTATTATTTTGGACTAAAAAAAATTGACCATTGTTTCTGTAAAATAACTACTGTTCAGGACTTTCATCCTCCTCCCTCCCAAGAACCAAGAACTGCAGGGCCACAGGCAGGATACTATCTGAACGTTGGGGACATTTATCCTTCAGCAGTCAGTGAAAATGCACTGAGAATCACTTTGAGCCAAGAAGTGTGCTGAGAACCTGCGTGTTCCTGCTCTGATGTTCAGCTCTGTGCTTCACAGGCTCCTCCTCCTTCACCCTGCACACACTGGTCTCTCTCCCAGGTCGATCTACAGCCCACTGAACAAATTACACAACCTCCCTGACTTCAAGCCTCTCTGACAAATCATTGTAAAGATTAAATCAGACATGGTGTGGAAGCCATCAAGAAAAACCTTCTCAGTAAGTGTCAGTTCTCTTTCCCAACTCTCTTCCCATTTCCACCTTCTACACAAACAACCTCTTTCATGCAGAAGCTTCGTGTGCATCTGAGATCTGCTGACGTCCAAGTATCCTAGACATACCCTGCCTCCTAGGTCCCAACTCTGGGCTCTTGGAAAAAGCCGGAATAGTGGAAGGAGCCAAGCTCTGGAGTCAGACAGAGTTGGCACTGCAGCTCTGCTCTTACAAGCTTTTTAATTGTCAGCAAATCATAGAATTTACCTGGCATTAACTTATTGTTAAACTGAAGATAAAATACAGATAAGAATAACAATCTTTCAAGGTCATTTTAAGAAAGACACAGAAGGTCTTTATAAAAGTGTAAGAGAATGTTTGGCACATGCTACAAATTTCAAAGAAATCAATTTTTTCTGTTATTTTTTGTTGTTCTTCTGGTTATTATTGAGAGTTTATCAAGTAATTCTCCTGAATCTATCAGGGCATCACTATATCATCTTATTGAAAACCAAATGCAGGCTGCATATCTTTCTGAAAGATTCTCCCATTCCTATTCTAGTGTTCTCTAGGCAAACAGAAACTGATCTGTATTCATGGTTCTGAGGACCTCTTAAAAGCCCCCAGGTTAGCAGGTATGGAAATCAGAGTCCAAGCAGACTTGGACGGTGGGGTCTGTAGGACCCCAGGTCATAGCGATGCTGCTCACAGCCCACAGGACACTGCTCCTCCTTCCTCTCCAAGCCTCTACGAGAGAACATGGCCCGCTAGTCTCGACTTGCCTTCCAGAATCTACCAAGCCATTGTGAACCACACCCTGTCCATCCACCTCACCCTTGTCTAATCAGAACAATTGAACTGATAGGCCATGTTCCTCCATGATGGTGGCATAGATTTAAGTGTAACAAGATGCTGGTGCAGCAGGAGCCGGGTTTCTACTTCAACAGCAGCAGAGCTCTCCTCAGCTAAGGTGGAGAGCACTGCTACATAGTGCACATCTCACTTGGCACATGATTGCCAGGAGAAGCTATGCTAAAACAGATCACAAACGCTCCCATCTTTGTGACACCATCTCACTGTCGTTAAGGAAGTTGTGTGTTCCGCAGGCGAGGGGAACTCTTTACCCCACTCTCAGCCCACTTATACTTAATGTAAGTGAGAAACCCAAAAGCTTCAAAATCATTTTCATTTCTCTCCCTCCCATCTTGTCGTGATCTACTCAGTGATGGCGAACCTTTTAGAGCTCTCAGTGACAACAGAAGCCCACTGCAGCAAGCACACTTCATCCTTCATACTTGGGTGCTCTTTGCCTTGCCATCCCCGATCCCTGCCAGTCACCCAAGCCACACCAAAATCTCCACTTGTCATGCCAAGACACACTCTTCGACTCCATCTCTCCCCGCTCCTGTCCTTCATCATCTCACCAGCTGCACGCACCTGTCTCTTCTTCAAACACCACGCGCCACTTACCACTTCATGCCTCTGCACTCTCCCCTGGGCTCCTGGATACCAACCCAGCCCCTTCCTGTCTCTCAGATTCGCTTCAACATTCTAAATCATCTCCTGCTTTCACATAAGGGATTCTGCTTCCTGAGAGAAGACAGTTATCTGAAGACAGCATGCTCACTTGCAGCTGATTCTTACAGCAGAAAGTCTCCATAAACACAAATTAACCAATACTGAACCAGCACTTTCAGGGGAAATGCAAGTTTATCTCCTGCAAGTCTGTAGTCACATTTTCAACAACTAATTAATGCATTACCTTGCATGATGTGTGTTTCTATTTAAAGACACATTTTAGCACACATTGTTGATTTACCAACACTGAACTCAAATCCAGTAGCTCTGTAACTCATGCCCAAAAGTGGTTGAATCAGCATACAGATTTTTCTAAAAATTATATAAAAAACTCCTTGCTCTCAAAAACAGCAGAAAGTACTTAGGTATTAAACTGGTATTTTAAGCAACGAAAAATTCAAAAACCATAGCACCAAACAGGGCACTACAAGGACACTTGTTCACTATGAGAGCTGAAATCAGAAGGCAAGAGGGTCACCTGGTCCAGCCTTAGCTGGGAACACATATGTCACACAGCTCAATCTTTTTGCTGCTCTGTGGATGTCTGTGATGACTGTAAATATTGATTTGGGGATTACAAGGAAATCTTAGCACGTAGGTGAATTCACAAAGACAGAATCTGCAAGTAACAAGACCTGACTGCATCTGCTTGTCTTATGACCACACCACTCCTCCTCCAACCTGCCCACCTTCAACTTTGAGACTGAGAACAGGAATTCTGCCTGGTCTCTTTCATTACTACATCACTAGCCTAGAGAAGTGTTTGGCAGGTGGTCAGTGCCAGACAAACAGTCACTAAATGACCAAGCGAGCAAAGCTATTTCCCTCTGCTGAGAGAAATTTTCTCTAACTCCAATCACATTGAACCTGGCCCCATGTCAAAAGCAACCTTCTTAATGTCCTGGGCATATTTAGGTTTTCCTTCTAGTTCCCTAAGCATCGTAAGTATATCCCCATTGTACTATTAATCCAATTATATTTTTGTTATTTATCTATTTATTGTTTTGTCTCACTAGAGTATGAGTCCTTATGGCCAGGATCTGGTTCTTAATTATCATTGAGTCTTAGGACTTAAGGTCATAGCTGTATGTACTAGGCAATCAGTCAGTAAATATTTGCTTATTTATAGGTTACGAACTCTTTCCCATGTCTCCAAATTTACTGTTTATCTAAGAACTAGGGATACCACCACCATCGAAAGATGATTTTATTTCTTTACTTTAAAGAAAAATCACTCATGCTGCTCTCACTGAAGTAGCTCTTCCTTTGGATCCACAATAGCGCTGTCTCAAGTTTGTGGCTTATGATTCTACAGGAGATGGGAATTCCTGGGGGCACTGAAACGCGATTGCTGAGTGGAAGTTACCTGAGTGAAATTCCACAATAAAAGCCTCCAGAAACATCAAGCCAACAATGGGAAAGAACCCAGATAGTGTTAGATGTGTCAAATAGAACTTGGATAATTTCACCACAACAAAATTAATGAATGTGTTTCTTAGAATTGTTACTCATTCACACGCTGGAATGGGAGCCCAGCATTTTGCCATCAGGATGAAGCCAGATGCATCTGGCAGATGATCTGGATTTCACAGCCTGACTCAAACCTTCAAGCTGGTAGAGCCACTGCCCACAGGTGAGCCCTGCACAGTCCTGCCAAGGAAACCTCCCCACCACCTACCTGCTCACATCACCTTTCAAAGCCCACCCATGACTTGACTGCTTGGTCCCCCGTCACCAAACCTCCTGCCCCCTCACAGATAAGCGATGTAAAATACCTCTTTCTTACCTCATCAGAGATAATATATAAGTTGTGATCAAAATATAGGGTGTGGATTTAAAGTTTTTAAAAAGCAATAACTGTAAAAGACACATTATCACTGAGGCGCCTCAAAATATTGCCTCACCTTAAACATGCCCGTCCACCATTCCCGACAATTTGCGAAGCAGTGCAGGAAGTCCTCCTTGGCGTGTCTTCAGCTGTGCTGTTGTGTGTGGCTGCTTTTGAGCCTGAATTCATTGGAATCACTGAACCTTCACTATCATGTTGACTTGGAGGGTGGACAGGAACCCCCAGTGTCAGCTCCAGAGAACAAAGCGGATGAGCGACACCATGGGCACTCAGGGGCCTGCCTTTCTGTTCAGGGCCACTCAGGGGCCTCGTTCCCTACATTCTGACGACACCTGGTAAAGACACTCACAAAGGAGGAGTTTCTGAATTACTTCAGAAATTGGTGAGATGATGCCACGTGTGTGCTCAAAGTGAGAAGTAGTTTTGGAAGGGGATTCATGACAGTGCATCTTTTAGTGTAATAATTATTTATTTCAACATGGACCATATTTTTCAATCACACTTCATATCTCTGAATCCTTCCGGAATACCTATCCATGTTTTACCAGATAACCCAGAGGTATCTAGAATCATCAGCTCCCCAGTTACCATGCAAGAACACGTCCAGAGGTCAACAGGCATTCATTAAATGTAGGTGTAAATATCAAGTTGATAAAATCACAAAAGCCCAACTTACTACTGTTTTCTGCATAAATCCTTATGACAGGCATCAGCTCAAAGAGCACTTTGGGTTTTGATTCCGTGAGCTTCATATTCCTCTTGTCCCAGCCGGCACCTTCCAGATACAAGCCGTACACATAGACACCCTCTGTGGGAGGCGCAGAGATGTCGTCCTTCATCCACTTGGTGACTTCACTGCACAGCACCATATTGTCCAGAGCCCAGCCTTTGTTGGCCCGAGTTATTTCCTATTCAGGGCCGCAAAGATTAAGGGAACAATTAGAAGTTTGTCCTCATAGAAATAACAGTGATGAAAGTTTAGCCCCAAACTATCCTAAATCAAAGAGTAGAACATTATTTTAAAGAGTTTATAAAATTCTCTCATCTTTCCCATCTACTTCCTAATTTAATTAGTCCTGCCTTAAAAAAGAAGCAAAAGAATGAAATTACATCAAATACAAAAACAACAAATAAGTAATTGGTACTTCAAGCTAGCAGCCTGAGAATAAACAGTTGCATTTATGCTCGTAATTATGTATCTGCTATTACCAAAAAGAGACAGCCATTGTCTACCTTATTATATTCTTTAAAACTGTAATGAAAACAGAAAAGTTGGAGAGGAGAATTACAATAGCACAACCAGTGCCAATCAGGGCTATATATTACCTGTCGCATTGCAGTTAAAAATCCTTGGGAGTTAAAAAAGCCTGTCATCCAAAAGCAGAGGGGTCTGCCATTGAAAACCCAGGAGGTAAACTGGAAGTTTCTTTCTAGGAGTTCAGTAAACCAAAACCCCAGCGTGCTTGACATCCACGATGCCTGAAATAAACACATTAAAATTTCATTAATACAGGTCTGTCTTGCTGCATAAACTAATTACACTCAGAGAAAGAAGAAAAAAATGAGATACCAATTTCACTTTTACAATGAAAATTTCCCAAGTCATGAATTTTCATTGAGTTCTGACACGCAGGATTTTCAGATTGTCCTTCTTCTTAATGATATGAGGGTACCTTGCAATCAACAAATCATCACGTGTTCACACAGCTGCTGATGATGGCTGATGTCAAGAGAATCACCTTCTAACCACCAATACATACCAACATACTCACCACCAATTCCGCTACCAAGAAATCAAAGCAATTTATCATTAAATTTAACAGAATTCTATCACTGTTAATTTCAACAGACACAGTATAAAATATTATTTTAAAGAATGTGCTCACATCATCATTAAGATAAAACATCAATGCTTTAACATACTCTGTGGACAATAAATCATGGGAGCCTTTCTCTACTTAATTTTTAAGGAGGTAAGCAAGAGGGTTTTTTTATGAGTATCTGTCCTGTTAGAATGCAAGAATATTCCCCTCATTAAGAAATAGGAATGGAAATCCCAGTCTCCTTACTGCCCACAAATTACTGGCACCAACTGCCTCTAACTTTCTCCCTAAATTCACGTGTGGAAATCCCATTATGAGAACTGGCATGGATGTGTCATTAACATTATCAGCAGCAGCCCTGGTGGGCATCTCCAAATCACAGATAGCATTTGACTGTAACTGCAATATCCCATGCAGGAACCAAGGCAGTGATCCACTTGGTAAAGTGGCAACGTTTACCACTTGGATTTAAAATATCTATACTTCAAGAACTACTGCGATTCTACAGACCGGTAATAAGTTGAGAAGAAGAGACTCCTGAATGAAAGATCATATCAGATAGAAAACTCCTTGGCCTTGCCAGTTAGTTTATTGACAGTAAGAAGGAAATTGAGACTGAATTTCTAAGTCGGGTTACTGGAGGATGGATGGGGCAAACATTGAGTAAGATGGACAGGACAAGAGTAGGCATTGGCTACTATAGGCTGCCTACAGAGCCAACTGCCTTGGGGTGCTCCTGCCCTGGGGCAGATGCACAGGGCTGACAACGAGCACTCTCTGTCCTCCACCTCTCTCAGCCCTGTTCCCATGCAGCTGAGCCCAGTGCAAGGAAATACACACAGCACAGGCTGGTTCCACTCTACATTTACAACTTGAAGTTGCCAAGAGGTGAAAGCCAGCTCCCTGTACCTGTCTTTACCCCACTTCTTTCCCTCCGGAATTTAGCTATAATAAGAGCATATGCATTACACAGTGGAGTCGAAAAGACAAAATTTGGGGAGTGGAGATTGGGAGAGTAAACCCTGGTTGGTTCTCGTAGGGCCCATCCTGTGGGCCTGGGGTCCCCTCAGGTAACAGTCAGGCTCCCGTGGAAAGGAAGCCATGTGTCCCCTCCAGACTTTCCCAGGAAATCTGGGCTAGGGGACAGAAACATCTTCCACTCTGTTGCTGTGTATTTTCTCAACCATAATGAATCTCAGTAGTTTCACTTACAACTCCTCACAAATGAGTGTGCACACAACGTACACACCCATAAATGCAGCACGGAGAGAAGAATACTGCTGAGGACTCATCCCCACGAATGTCCTCTCCTGAAATACACTCTTTTTACTTCTTACAAAGACTCTCAGAAACTCATTTTACTTTTCCAAGTGGAAAATTATTCTTTAAAACCACATCTGTTATTAGCACAATTACCAACAAGTAGTAAGGATATCGTTGAACTACCCTGTTATTTTGAGATAGACACTAAACTCTAGATGACAGAAAGATAGACATAGATAGATGATTGGTAGGTAGATAGATAGATACGTAGATAGATAGATAGATAGATAGATAGATAGATAGATGACAGAGGATAGATAGATATATAGGTAAGAGATAAATGACAGAGGATAGACAGATACATAGATAAACAGATTACAGATAGATGATAGATTGAAAGATAGATAACAGACACAGGAGAAAGAATTTTTCTTTCTTTTTGGCACAACTTTTAACAATTACATGTGTGAAGTACATTTCCTTCTTTAACATCAATGCTTTAACATGAAGAGCTTGAATTTGTTTAATTCAGATTCTTGAACTTAACAGATATGTGACCTGGGAAAAAAACCTTGACATTTTTTTTCAACCTAAATTCTGTTTCTATAAATTAAGGGCAATACAATGCAACATTTCATTGAAATAATGCATGTAAATTGCCTAGTGGAGTACCTAGTATGTGAATATGCTAAATAATTACCTTTCCTACCTTCAGTCTTTACCGGGCTCAAAAAGGATTAGTAAATAAGCCAAAGAACCATTTTAAGTAAATTAGTCTTTGATGCTTTCCATTTGCCAATTACAATAATTCACAGCAGTGAGTGAATAGCAGAACAGGAGCAGATCTACACGCACTTTTTTCCAACGCGCAGGAATCCTGGCGTCAAACATGCAATCCAAAGCGTCTCGCAGGTTTTCACTCATGATGATGGTGCCATCGATGGCGAGTTTCAGCTCGCTCAGGGTGCTGCGGACCAGGCTTAGCACGCTCTGCATCCTGTCCACCTCCTGCCTGAGGAAGATGTTCATGGGCTGCAGCGGCCCCATCTTCTGCAGCCTCTCTTTTACCTGCCACAGACACATTCAACACACGCATTAAAAATTAGACAGTTACTATGATTTTACAGAGCTAATGCTCTGGGGCTTCTAAACGAGCACCAAGGTTTACGATCTCATAAATAGCAAGGTTTTAGTCTTTTTGATGGTGGAGAAGGGGAGGAGAAATAAGGAAAAAAAATATCTCTTAGACAAATTGTTTAAATTTTCATACCAGAAAGGAAAAGAAAAAGAAAAGAAAAACGGGCAGTCATTCATTCAAAGAAAACAGTGAAATGCACAACCACAACTCTGCAGTCTTTCAAACTGCAAATGTGCTTACAGAGAAATATCCATCGACTGCCATGTTGAGCTCTTTTAAGCATGTGTATGGATACACACAAGCAGATATGCATGTACGCATGCTCACTCCTGCCTGTCTCAAAAAGCTAACCATCCATCCATCCATCCATCCACTCATCCATCTCCAGCGTGCACATATTGAAAACTTTTTATATGGCACATACTGGGCAGGCTCAGCTGTTTTGCCCTACAGTGGCACTGACAAATTCAGCAAAAGGAGGACAACTCTTCTAAACCTACTTGGCAGGTTTAGTTAGGTCATTATTTGTCTCTTTTTAGATATTTTAATTGCTTCATAAATATTTCAGCTTCTAGTAGATGTAAATGACCTCTTCCCTGATCCTGTAATAAAGAGTGCTTATAATGGATAAAAGCAGTATTGATTTTCTCCAGGCTAAATATCAGATACTCTTCCAGGGAAATTATTCCCTTGACAATAGGTCTTTGAGTTCAGTCCACGGTACTAGCAGCAAAAGTCACTTGCTTAATAGGAAACAAAATGATACCAAGGAAACAAAAGGAGAATGCGTTCTAAAATCAGTGGAAAAGGGCGACATACAAAAAAAAATCATCACGTGGTTTATCCACACTGAGTAAGCTGAAGGCCACCAGGAAAGCAGGCCACTTACATTTGTTTTCATTAATTTTTTAAAAATAGTACCAGCTTAAACATTTTCACCATACTCATCAAAGTGTCTGAAAATTAACTTTCACAGCTACACACCTGTTTAGAAGTCACTACATATACCAAAGATATCTAATTTGAAAACTAGTGAAATGAAGAACCTGCAAAGAGTTAAGCACACAAATCATGTAGGCTTCTGAAATTAAGAAGGCCAGAATTTTAAAGTGTACATTAAACTGTGCCATGCCTATACTATATATATATATGTATTATATTGAACGTGTGTACACATATTCAACTATTTTACTCCAAATATATTCCTTTCCTTTCAACGAATGACAATAGGAAATGTCACCAGTCATGATTTTAGAACAGCAATTTGATCCCATCAGCATAGGATTTTAATTATCGGTGCACATTAGCATTCTCATCATGGTTCTTTATTTCCTGTATTATGAATTTCTGTATTCATGCATTTTTTTAAAACTTCTTCAGGAAGTTTGCTTTTGAATTTTTTTCTAATTTCTGAAAAACTTCAGAAAAGTTAATTTTCCCCCTCCTTCCTTGTCTCCATTCCCCTACAGCTGGACTCCGCCAGGGCTGCGATGTAGACAGGATTTCACCCACTTACTTCAAAGGGGCTGTAGTCTGGGGGCAGCTTCTCCAGCATGTCGTCAGCCAGCCGGGCCACCACAGCCTCCCTGGTCTCATGCCCTCCGCCAGAGCTGTCCTTCGGCTGGACACCCAGGATGGTATCCAGCACGTCCTTGGCCAGCTTGCTCTGGTAGGTGATGTCAGCATTGGGGTGCAGCCCAAACACCTCGGGGCTGTCATAGGCAGGCAAGCTCTAAACAACAGACACTCCAGGTAAGCACATCACAGGAAATTAAAAATCACTCTTTTATTACATATGCTTCTATTAGGATAAGCATTTTCGTGTCTTATATCAGACCACAAACTTCAATAACTTCTCCAGAAAACAATCAAACTTTGTTCTGAAAGTTCACACCAAGAAACACAAAAACGAGTCACAGCTCACTGAGGTCTGTATCTCAAGCCAAATTTAATCGAAGATACTGTCATTATATACATAACACAGGAGACAAAAAAGGAGCTGTGAGCTGGTACTTTGTTTTCTGATAACCTGGTTCAGCCCAGTTTAAATAAATGTGCAATTTGTCGTTATTATGTTTATAAGACACCATAAAAGGAGAACCTTAGCAAGCATAGCCCAGACACGACCACAGGCAGAAGTTGTACTCGTCTGGGGAAACTAAGAAAGAAGAGAAACATTGACAGAGTAACAGGGACATGGAGAAAAACAATGAGATGGAAAGCCAGAGAAAATATGAAGCAGAACAAACAGGAAACAAACTTTCTCAGTCACTGGAAAAAAGAAAATTTACTTCCCGTTTGACATATATTTCTATGCATAACTCTTTCCTTTAACTTTATTACTGTCTTATTCATGCTTTCCCTTGCTTCTTTCCCTTATTTTATTCCTTTTTACAAAATGTCTTCTAATGAGCTACCTCAATTTCATTGTGAAACGAGGCATATATTAAAAAGTACACAGGCAGCCCTGAATTTATATCTTCTCAGGTACTTTTCCTATTCACTGCTTATGATTTAAACACACATGCAGCACAGTAGCATGAATATACTAGCTGATATGAATTAATGAAAGTGCAGAAGTGGTAATATATGATAAACTCATTACACTTATACATCAAAAAACCTTTATATATACTGATAAATTTAGCTCTGTGGAGCTGTTACACCTTAGGTTATTCACTCTGAGATTAATCTTAGAGGCCAGAGAGACTGTTAAACCATGATCTAATGAATTCAAGGTATAGAGAAAAAAATGTGGTATAATGAAAATCAGATTTTCCCACTATGGATTCACACACATCATCTCAAGATCTACCTTATTCCTTCTTAGAGCCATGCTCCTTAAGAACAATTTTGCTCACCAGTGTTCTCTTGGCAATATTTCGATATGGTTGATTCCTAAAACAAGTGGAAAGTGCTACCAGTATCTAGGGAGTAGAGCTTAGGGGTGCTGGTAAACACACCCACACAGACACACACAGACACACACACTAGGATCCCATGACAAGTAATCTATCCACAGTGCCTAGGTTAAGACACCCTCTCTTAAATGAAGCTCTTATACAAAGCACTCTTCCTGGAAATTGTATCTAAATGCTGTTCATTTGGCTAAGCTTAAGGAACAGACACTGGAGGATTAGTCCAGTAGGTTGGAAAATAGATTCTAGAAGCTGCTTTTGCACTATGGCTATGGTAGCTAAATTCTCATGGGCAGGGAAACTCAAGTGACTCATTTAATAAAATCCTTAGTGTACTCTACCCCGCCACCCCCTCCCCAGAGAAATTTCCTCACCACGGCATTTTTTGAAAAGGCGGTAGGAAAGGAATCCATACAAAATACACATTTAAAACAAAGATAAACATTTTAATCATCAAGTGAATTTAAAACTATGAAGTATTTATTTGCAGCAGAAGCTTTTGTACATCTCTGCATTAAAATTTATTTTTAAATACAGACAAGCTAAACGAATCTCAAAAAGGTCAAAAGGCTGCAGATATTTGTTCTACACATACATTCTAAAGTTGACAAACCTGGATATATTGAAGGTAGTTATCCACTGTGGTGCATTTTGGAATGTGGTATCCGTGGTAAAAGCTGAAATCCGGTCCAAACATGTTCTCACTGAACCAAACCTTGGCGAACGTGTTCAACAACCTCTTGTCATAGTCATCAGTCACTCTGCCTCCATACTGAATCTCGCCTATCATGTAGCGGATGGTGGTCCAGGAGACACCCTGGGAACATGTAGGGAACAATCACCCGGATCTGGCCACTGACTTCCCCTTATTTGCCCTACCATGTAACACCCATTTTCTTATAATCAACTGTGTCAGTCAGTCAGTTGTTTTTCTGGCAAGAATAAGATCCTGAGTCCTGAGTTTGATTTCAGATACCAAACAAAAAAAAAAAAGTGAGAAGGAAATTTTAACAGGCAAAAAGAGATACTCAAAGCTCAGGCTTATGACCTGATGTAGACATTCCTCATGGATTTATGTGTTTTCATACTTTAATATTAATATTAGAACTTTATTCATTGAGAATACTGAGGCAGATCTTTTAAAAAGCATACACTTCAAAAATGATCTTGATTCTCACATTAATTTTTTTAGGAATTTAAAGAAATAATAGTCGTCATACTACTCAAAACCCCCCATCCTTGAAACAGGTCCTTTTGGGTTGTCCTATATAGGCTGTCATCTTGCCTTTGAGAAATAAAATGTGAGTCAAAACTTTTCCATTTTTGCCCTGAGATTAACAGGAAGTGGGATCTAAGTTGCTGTGACCAAAAGATGACCCCAAAAGTTTATCTGAGTGAAAGAATTACAGGGCTTTCTGAACCGAATAACAGAAAATGATCAATGGGTACTATAATATCTCATTTTTGATAAAAAAGAAAAAAATTGTTTGAACTATCACACATATTCAAATTCCAATAAGACACAATGTGGTAGATAGAACCAACAGTAGTAGAACAAAAAAAGCATGGTAGGACTTCTAAGAAGGATAATATTAAATCAGCAATAGCTGTCATAATGTTTTCTTCAAAACAGCTGTTCATATCATCACATATGATATAGTCAAACAAAACAGGATAACACCATTCCAACTGATGATTTAAAACT
>PVJX010029454.1:0-22918 GCA_004027295.1 Dolichotis patagonum
TTTCTTTCTTTCTTTCTTCTTTCTTTCTTCTTTCTTTCTTTCTTTCTCTTTCTTTCTTCTTTCTCTTTCTTTCTCTCTCTCTCTTTCTTTCTTTCTTTCTTTTCTTTCTTTCTTTCCCTCCCTCCCTCTCAATCCTTTCCCTCCCTCCCTCTCCCTTTCTTTCTTCCCTCCCCTCTCCTCCTTTTCCCTTCCCTTCCCCTCCCTTCCTTTCCCTTCCCTTCCCTTTATCCCCAGCGCTGGAGATCGAACCCAGGGCCTCCTGCCTACTCAGCAAGCGCTTCTGAATCACATCCCGGTCCTCCCATTCTCTCTCTGATCCACAGTGATTTCTGTGACTCCTAGGAAACTGAGCAGACCAGTTCGTGGAGAGCTCTAGCTTGTGTCCACCTCCGCATTTCTCCCTTGGGGTGAAGAAAATGGTCCTGCATTTTATCTCTGCAATTCCCACCCGAGGGGCCATGGCAGTGTTACACAGGAACAGTGATCCAGGAATCCCTCCAGAATAAGTTGTAAATGAAATCAAATTGACACTGTCCTTGCTCCAGTGTCTGCAAAACAGGTCAATTTAATTTTTAAAATTAATTTTATTGGTATTCTTTTGATATACTTAATGATCACCTTCATTGTAGGGAATTTGTGCCTGATATATCTTGATTCTTCTTTTCCCCCCATTCCCTTCTGTTCCCTTCAGTCCTTCCTCTCCTCATTTACAAAAGCTTGGCTTTCATTTTTACTTCTATTTTCTTTTTTCTTTCCTTTCCTCTACAAAATGGGAGTCTATGACCCATCAGTGATATTCCTAGGTACAGTGATGCCTCGGTTCACAAGCTTAATTCTTTCCACAATTCTGGCCACAAACAGAGATGGGCGAGAACCAAATTTCCCCATAGGGTTAACATTGAACCCAATCATAGAATTTGATTTGGCTCTAGCCCAATTAGGTTTGCAACCAGAATCCTGGAAGGAACTAAGTTCATGAACTGAGGTACCACTGTATTTGTCAAAGAGAAAGAAAAACATCTGTCCATGCAAAAAAACTTTGTGTAATAAAGTTCAGAGCAGCTGCCTTCATAATGCCCAAACTGCAAGAGCTCATATGTCCCTCAACTGGAGCCTGGGTTAGCTGGCACTGATTCATGAAAGAAATAGTAGTCAGCTGAGGAAGCCATAATTACCACAAATGCAATAGCATGGATCAGTGTTAAACGCTGCCTATCACAGGAAGCCTAGCACAAAATAGGTACATACCTGATGATTCCATATAAAATTCAGGAACTTGCAAAATTAACCCGTGGGGATGGAAATCTGATCCATGGTTACTTCTGAAAGAGGAGGGGTTGGGATGGGCTGGTGGGAATCTTTTTGTTTCTGTCCTGAAACATACTTCACAAAATTAGATTGCATACTAGCTGACAGGTATGAGCTCACTTTATGTAAATTATACTTTGAATAGCAAATTATACTATGGATAACAAAATTAAAGGGGACATTTTTGTAGAAACAGCATGTCTTTATCACTTTCCTCATTAGCTTGAGTGTTTCTAGAGACAACAAAAATTTGCTGTTTTTCTTCTCTTTTTGTTTCAGTATCAATTACACATTAAAGATAAATATTTGATGCATGAATAAAGAAAAATATCTTATGCTCATATGGGGCTTCATATTCATAACCTTGATTTTAATCCTGTGAGTTCGCTGATGAGGTCCAGAGAGGTAATGTGACCCCCTGAGGTCACACAGCAGGCAAATGGTACAGGCAGGGCTTGGGCGTGAATCTCTTAATGTCACTATCATCTAATCCAAATCTCAGAGTATTTCCTGGACTCCCTCATTTGTTACAGTTGGACAATTACCTGTTCTTTTGCTTAATCTTATTGATTCAACATATATTATACATCTATAACTTCTAAATTTAAAAAATCATAAAATTACTTGGAGGTAGAAACTTGGCATTGTTCGATTGCCCTTTAATCTGAATTCTGTCATTATGCATCATTTTCTTTAGGTTTAAAGCATGATCTGGTAGCTCCTGGCTACAAGTATATCAGGTAACCAAGAATCAGAGATAAAGGGAAATCTTTTCCGTTGTCTTAAATCAGGTTGCCATTGAAGCTATTGAGTAGAGCAGGTTTGCAAACAGCCTTGCTAGTGTTTCAGGGTGTTGGCTGACAAAGAAAACCCATAAATATACTGTCCATCTTCCAGAAGAGAGGCTAGGGCTGGGGATATAGCTCAGTGGCAGAATACCTGCCTGCCAAGTGTGAGGTTGTGAGTTCGATTCGTGGTACCCAAAACAAAACAAAACAAAACAAAACAAAAATGAACAAACAAAAAAACTTGTAGCATGAGGAGAGAGGTCAGAGAAGCCTCTCTTTGCTGAATTTAATAGCAGTTAGCCTCAGTCAATATCATAAAAACTGGCATGCAGTGGGCTTTGAAGCTTCGGCACCCTGTCACCATGCAGGCAGGAGGAGCCATGGGAGCTCTGTTTGTGCTTTCCTTTAGTCCTTACCTCAACAAAATGAAGGGGAGACTATTGTGCTACTTTATAGATGTAAAAAGTTGAAGCTCAGACTGTTTAAATACTGTGACCAAGGTCATGTACCCAGCACAGGCCCAAGCCAGGATTCAAACACTGGTATCTGTCGCTGGTCTCTGTTCTACCCATCATCTGTGCTGCTTTTCCAGGACACTGTGGCACAAGCCTAAGTGCCAACCACAGATTTAGGGAGTAGGGTGACAGAATAATCTTCTCCCCTCAAAGATGGCCCTGTCCTCATCCCTGGAATTGGCAAAATTTACCTGTGGGAGTGGAATTTGATCCATAATATGTTCTTGAATTTAAGAGAGTGTGAAGATCAGGACATGGTGGCACAGGCCTAGAATCCCTGCTGCCTGAAAGGGAGGTGGGAGGATCATTTGAGCCCAGGAATTCAAGGCCAAACTGGGCAACATTGTGAGACATTGTCACAAAAACGAACCAGCAAACAAACAAATCAAAACCAAAACCAACCTCCCCCCAAATAATGGTTACTTTTTTCTGAAGAGTATTAATTTTGGCAGAAAAAAACCAATAACAAGTTTTTATTATACTCATGTAGAATCTGTATGTTACTTTCATGGCAAAAAAGACTTTGTCAGTGCAGTTATAGTGAGGATCTCGAGATGGAGATTCCTCTGGGTGATCTACATAGACTTGGGGTGACCGCATGCATCCTGATAAGTAAATAAAGGAGCTGAGGCTCAGAGTGGGATCTGAGGATGCTATGTTACTGGCTTTGAACATGGAGAGAGAAGGGACATAAACCAAGGAACGTAGGCGGAGATGCTGGAGAACAGGGGACAGATTCTCCTCTAGCCACCAGAAGGGACCACATAACCCTGCCCACACCTTGAATTTAGCCCAAGACCTGTTTCGGTTGTCTGACCTCCAGAACTATATGCAATTTGTGTTAATTTACAGCAGCAATTAGAAAACTAATACAGAAGAGCTAACTGTTAACCAGTCCATAAATTGTCTTTTTTTTTTTTTTTTGGTCCTTTAGAGACGCACATTTCATCTTCTTTTTTAATGGCTTATGTCTTGATTGGGAATCTTTATGGTTAACACCAAATTACAATATGCTTGTATTAAAGTCTTAATAGCGAAGTCCTGAACTGTCAAGGATTTATAGAAACGGCAAGGACAAGGTCAGCTGCATTAAAATTCATAGAGTACCCAAATAACTTGATAATTTGTTTTTTTCACTGCTACTGTGGACACTATCTGACCTGCCATTTTAATTTCCAAACTGTATTACACTTACTCATCAATCATTTCTGTCTAGAGCCTTCCTGGCAGCAATAATCATGAGAAGGGAGGTACATGAGTAGCTGATAAATACACACATATGTAAATTTGGCAGTGCTCTTAATATTTTCATTTTCAATATTAGTTTACTTACCATCTTTGAATTAAGTGTGTGTATAAATGTTTAAAAGTTCATCAGGTATCTGATTACAAGAGGATATAAATAATTCAGTACAGAAAATTGTCCCGCTAGAGTTGATGGAAACAGCAAGTAATATAAATTTAATATAATATAAATGAGGAATTTCAATCTTATACTAAGTTGCTTAGATGATTAATCTTTTTCTCAAGAAAAGAGGTAGAACTCTTGCCAGAAAAAGAACACTGTGACATCTATTAGATCTTATAAATGTTTGATTTATTTCTTTTCTATTAGAGTTAATTTTGAAAGTTGGGGGAATCTTGATGTTGAGAGATACGGAAAATCATTTGGTACAATGTAATGACCCAGTCGGAATTGAAAATCTCAATTAAATTGCAAAGCTGCTCATTTATCATTAGACTTACTCAGCTGGGAACCTAATAGCTGGTCCTGTAGGATGTGTGAGGGGTGGTACAAGGCCTAGATTAATGCAAAATTGAATTTATATCTGAGTTGGCCTAAGAGAACTATTCTGAGCCCAGTAACTTAGATGACTTCTCTGAGCCTCTTTTTTCCTATTCAGTAAGAAGCACTTCTTAACTGACGTCTCATCAATTGCTAAAATATTATTTGTTCCCAAGTGAATAAATCATAGTTCTGCTGGGAGTTTCTCACCCTGTTAGTAGTGTTAAAGACAATGATCAATTAACACCTTCCTCAGTGTGGTCCTGGATGCTGCCTGGGCTCCAGCCATGCTTACGGGTGCTGCTGCATTTGGCTGAGGAATACGAGTAAGCGTGAATCACGGAGGACCTGCACAGTGCTTTTGGGTGAATCATGGGAAGCTGTACAACTTGCTGAGCAACTGAGCCTTTGTGATCATTAGAAAAAAATTGTCCTTGTCTCTGGGCGGATGTTGGTTACCAGCGCACGGGCTGGATTCTAGCTTCTGCTTGGTCTCCTTGGCTGGGTCACTTCGGGTGGTGCGAGACCCTGTGCTGTCCTCTGGTTGGGGAAATAGTGCAGCTACTCTGTTCAGTTCTTAGAGGTCCCCTCTCACCTCACATTGTTGATTCCTCTAACAGAATCAGAGGAAATAGAATATTTTCAATTATAACAACGCTTGTGAGGAAACTGCCATATGGTTGTTTGCAAACTGGTTTTGTCAAGTCTGTTTTTAAATATTCAAAGTGCTTATGAATTTCATAAGTCTTGCATATCAAAGGAAAGTTGCCAAATCTCATTAATTCATCTAGCAAATGTGTTGAGAACTCTTGCCAGGTGCTAGGGCAACAGGCATTGACAGTAAGCAGAGACACCATCCTGTCTGCGTGGAGAAATATTCTTGTGTGTGTTGGGGGGAACAGGAATACTGCAGATCCGGATAAGGAAGTCTTGCTCTTCACTAATATCAGGGCTCACCGAGCAGGAGGTGTGGAGGCAGTGATGGAGATGGTTGCCAAGGAAACCTTTCCTGGTTGAAAATAACAGGTGTGTGTTGGGTGTGGACACATGTGTCCTGACGCTTAGCCTTTCCATCCTTACTTGGAAAGGAAAGGAAGTTGAAAGCTTCCCCTTGAAGAGGCGCCATGGGCAGTTAGAGTGTGCCAAAGGTTCTGAGAAGTAGGGATGCTAATTAATTAGTCTTCCTGAAAAGGCACAGCATCTCTGCAGCCACCATGAGGTAGATGCAGCTGCATTCCTGGGAGCCGTGTGTGCACAGAATGTGGGGGGTTTGACACCTAAGAAAACACCTGCAATTGTCCTTTTCCTATAAGAACTGGGAATTGGAAACAGTTCCTATTCAGTGTGGAAAATGTTAGTGTATTTAAAGTTTTTTATTTCTTTTGATCTTCTGATCTAGTCAGTGGTTATTCTTAAGCTTTACAAATGTCAAATCCTTTTGTCCAGCAGTTGTGCATCCAAGACTTTAACCTAGAGTCATTAGGCGCATATGCGTAAGTGCTAAGATGGTGATTGTAATATGTTATAAATCCAGAAAAATTGGAAACAATGAAACATTCATGGAGGATTGGTTAACTAAATTTTTGTGTCCTCATGTAGCAGAAAGAGAAATGGCTGGTGGCAGTCATGTGTGGACTGGTGATTCTCACAGAGGAGGTACAGCGGTGCTCTACCCATCTGAACAGCCCTAATCTCCCAAGAAGTCTTAATGTGATATGGTGGAAGAGAGATGTAATGTGGAAGGGAAGATGTATTTCCTTTTTTGGGTAACTTTTGAAGCAGGTTCACTGTACAGTTCAGGCTGGCCTTGAGTAACTGTGTAGCCCAGGCTGGCCTTGAATGCTCAGTGATTTTCCTGCCTCAGCCTCTCAAGTGCTGGGATTATAGGTGTGCACCACGATGTCTGGCTTGAAAAGATGTAATTTGAAAAAATCTCCTTCATTATGGTATCCATTGCCGACTTCTTATTGTCATGCTGTGAAATCCAGTAATGCTTTTATTCTTTGTTCAGAGTGGGTTTAGTCTGTTTTGTATTATTTAATTTCAACATACATGAAGGTATGGACAGCTATTTTGAAGAGAACAGGGACATTACGGTAGCCATTGTTGACTGTCCTATTGTATGGTTTTGAAGGCCTGCAATGCCTCCATTATTCTGTTTTGATCAGTTTTAAACTATTTTATTCTGTATGAATTCATTGTGTGTGAAGATATAGACAACTATTTAGAAGAAAACAAGAGACATTATGGTAGCCACTGTTGATCTCCTGTTGTCTTACTTTGAATCTGTGTCACATTGTTTTCTTCTGATCTGCTTTTTATGTTTTGTTTTACCCTCTTTAAAATAAAATTAAAAAAAAAGAAAAAACATCTCCTTAGGTGATTCTCATACTCTGAGAAAAAAATACTACTATTGTAAATGATGTAGAAACCTACTAATGTATAGTTTTTTAAAAATAATATTAAAAAGCATAGTCAACATCGGTAAGACATACACATACAATGACACCCCCACATTTGCCCACATGTATTTTTGGAAAAAATCTGAAGGAAGAATACTAAAACATTAAATGATTTGTCTTGGGGGGCAAGATTGTGGGTAATTTTATTTATTTAATTTTTACGCTTTCTGTATTTTCCAACATCTGACCTACAAACATGCACTATTCTATAATCAGTGAAAAAGAAACAATGTGTTCTTGAATTTAAGAGAGTGCAAAAATCAGGACATGGAGGCCTAAACCTGTAATCCCTGCTACCTGAGAGGCTGAGGTGGAAGGGTCATTTGAGCCCAGGAGTTTGAGGCCAAACTGGGCAACATTGTGAGACACTGTTGCAAAAAGCAAACAAACAAACAAATCAAAACTAAAAACAAAAAACGCATTAATTTTTTCTGAAGAATATTAATTTTGGCAGAAAAACAAAACCAATAATAGATTTTTATTATCATTTGGTAGCTCAGTTACTCAGTTCTGGAAAGCTCAATCTTTTGGCTTAAGGTAAAATCAAAGTCACACAGTACTGACCCTCACAGGATCAACCCCTAAGAATGTCATGACATTTAGTTATATTTCAAATCAACTTTTGCTCTGAATTTTAGAAAGCCAAATAGTTGTACAAACAGCAAGAGCCATTAATCATAATATTGTAACAATACTTGGAATTAGAAATGTCCAAGGCATTAGTTAGTATAGCACACTTCTGGGTGTGCCTGAATGGGTCATGGAATCATGACCTTGGGTATTATGTATATAATCCCTGGCCCTTTCTGGCACTGTCCCCTTGTTCTGCTTCCTGGTGGTTTTGTTCCATCATTCTCTTGCATGTGATGAGATGTGATGTGATCTCTTGCTGTGATGTTTCTGCCTTAGAGCCAGATGACCATGAACTGAATCCCCTGAAACTGTGAGCTATATTGAACGCCTCTGCTTTAAGTTGTGTGTATCCAAGATTGTGTCCCAGCAGTGGAAAAGCTGACTAATACGCCTATTAACATGAATATAAATACTTGTGGGGAAAACTGGTTTCCCTTTACTTCTCTCTGACCAGCTTCTAGAGGACAAGAGTTGTCCATGGGTGAGATTCAAAGCTGGAGAGCAATAGGCCATGGTAGATCACTGGACCTGGAGGCTGGATGCTTGGTTTCTAGACCTGCACATAACACTTAATCCCTTTTCCTTTTCAGTGAAATGAAGGCAGAAAGGCCAACCCTTCTTACCCTCCAGGATTTCTGTAAGAATTAGATGAGACAGCATCTGCAAGAGTGTTGAGAAAATGACATAATATGCTTGCAAATGGTTTTATTACTTTTTAAAGATAAACCATCTTGGAGCTTTAATAAGCTGACAGTAAAGGGGCCTGTTATTTTGGACTTTTAGAGCATGGTGTACTTCTCTTTTGTAGCACTTGTGCTATATGCCCAGGGGACAAAGAGTCTGCTGTGTGTCACAGGATCTGCCACTCTTCGGCACTGCTGAGTGCTGGCAGAATGGATCACACTGTACTTTGACTAGGGGGTATGTTAGATGCCTGACTTTAAAAATACTGATTGCAAAGTAGTTCAACATAGCCTTATAAAAATATGATTAGGGAAGTAATCTGATAATAGTATAGTAAGGAAGTAATCTGGTAATAGTATAGTGGTTTCATAATATTCAGTATGATGGGTGATGGTTTTTTTTTTTTTATGTAGGTAGAAGTATAAAGTATAGGAAAGACCCTCAAGGAATACGACCCACATCAAAACTATAATCCTTACTCTGTCTCTCACCCTTCAGCCATTCTTTCTTGGTATCCTTTCAGATATAAGTGACCTCTGTATGTGCCTAGTACCATGCCCATGGGCATATGTATATCATAAAACAGGAGAACTCCAGATTCACACATTTAAAAAATTTCCTACTGGATACATTTCTTGCTTTTCTTTTCAGTGGTGACTCTGCTCCGGGCAGGCCTAATATCCAGAGGGCCTCTTTCTACCATTAAAATTTATTTTTTTAAAGTACCAGTTGATGACTTTGTGTAAATTTTTATTTAACTTAGAATGTCATTTGGAATTGAGGGATAAAACCCATGAAATGAGAATGTGGAGATTAAAATAGAGCAGAAAATGGATTACTTGGTTCTGCCAAAAATACATCTATTTAGAATAATATGTAATAGGATGTCCTTTGGAAAAATTGTCCAGAAAAGAGACCCAAAAGTTAGCTCTGTTTTTTTTTTAACCTTCCTTTGCAATTTTTGGCCACTGATGGTTAGTACTCCATAAAGAGATGATGCACTTTACTAGTTTTGAATTATTTGCAGTAATGATTTAAAAATTTAAAGCACATACAACATGCTTATGAATGAGTATAATGATGAACTTATGTTTCTAACTCTTTGAGTTTTTTTGTTTGTTTCATTTTGATTTTTTGTTTTGCTGCTGGAGATTGAACCTTGGGCCTTGTGCATGCCAGGCAAGAGCTCTACCACTGAGCCACATCCCCAGGCTCTGATTCTAGCTCTTCGGAAAATGAATGTCATACACAAATTTCTTAGATATATTAATTACCTGTATTATATGAATAAATCACATTCATTCATTCAGTTGCTTATTTCTTTTAACCTTATACAGTTGCCTGCCAGACTATATATTTGCATCCACTGTGCATCACTTTCATTTCACCTGAGCTCTGCCTCTTGTCAGATAGCTGAAGCATTAGGTTGTTATAGCAGGAACCCTCCTGTAAACCGCACATGTGAGGAATCTAGGGTGCATGCCCCTTATAAGAATCTAATGCTTGATAATCTGAGGTGAAGCTGATGCCATGATGCTAGCACTGGGGAGCAGCTGCAGATACAGATTAGCATTACCATAGAGGTTTGATTGTACAGAGACCATAATAATTCAAATGCTCACAGACTCATATCAAAACCCTGTCAGTGACTGGCAAGTAACAATTAGTTGTACCTGGTAGCAGACCTTATAGTGGCAAGTGTGCTGCTGTACTTCTGTTGTCTGCTGCATTTGGTGCCTGGCTTTCAATCAGAATCCAACATTTATTTTAGTCCTCATATGACTTGCCCATTGTTTTATTAATGACTTCCATCTGTGCCTAAGTGCATGATAAATGTAAAGTGCTTAAATCATCCTGAAACCATCTCCAACTCCAACCGTGGAAAAATTGTCTACCACGAAATGGATCTTCGGTGCCAAAAAGGTTAGGATCATTGCTCTAAATCAAATTCTTGTTTTCTGCATCCCCTGCAATGCTGTGTCTTGGCTCTGAATTTCCTTCCTATCTCACCCACAATAATCCCTTGATTTCCTCCTTCAAAACCCTACCTAGATTTACCAACTGCAGGAAGTTCTTCAACTCAAGTCTTGATCCTGGGCTGAAAGGACTCTTCCTCAGATTCATGGACCCAGTGGATGGTATGTTGTTTGGCTCTTGTTGCCTGCTGTTGTTTGGCTGTCCCTCATGGGCCTACACGTTGCATTGGTTGGCTGTGAGGGAAGCTCCCTGCTTCCTCTTCCTTACTTCCCATATACAACCAGACAACCTAAAAAACCCTATTAGTCAAATTTCCTGGGAAATATAGATCAGAAACTCGTATTTTTCCCTGGTATATCTGCAGCTCATAAAAGTGAGCCCAACTTCAATATACAATGTTGTTAGGTTGGAAAAAGATGATGTGTTTTGAGTGAGAAGCACCTGGAGTGAAGGACCATTGGAACCTGAAGTTGTGGAGTATGTCAAATGACCTGCACTCGGGACTCATGGGAAAGTTCTTGAATGTGCCCTGTGTGCTGGTAGAGGACAATAAATAGATCAGGTTAACTCACTACCAATTAGCATCACATTAATCTTGGCTAGTAGTGAAGCAAAGCTGTAAAGATTTGGTGGATTTATCCGCCCCTCCCACAATGGTCACATGAGGTTAACACCACTTGGAATCTGGGTGGAAAGAAAGTCCTTTCCTGACAGTGTCATACATTCTGGTCAAGGAAATCCTCAAAGTCAACATTTCCTGGGCCTGAAATGTTCTGCTTTTTTTTTTGTTTTTAAAGAATGAAAATCTAATCTCACTTAAGCCGGATTCAGAAAATAGGTCATCAATGTGAGTTGCAGGTATTTTCCTTGCAGCTTTGTTCTGTGCTTGCTTTAGATTGCTTTTCTGCAGAGGGCAGACATAGCTGCCTTGGCTGGCGGGCAGTCAAGGGGGGGGTGATAGCCACACTGGCCTTGGGATCCTGTCACGCATCACCTAGATTCCCAAGTCCTCACAGCTAGCATCTGTCTTTTCTTTGGACTGTAAAACTTTCATTACAGGTGTAGGAGAAATACCTGTCTTAAATATTGATTTCTCTCTCCCTCTCTATCTTTCTCTCTCACACACAAACACACACACACACACACACACACACACACACACACACACAGCATAGTTCACAGCCACTTGATTTGCCACCTGCAGTTTATAATAGAAAGGACCCATGGGATTATAAACCACTTTATTTCTGTGCAGAATTTCTCAGCTTGAGGCCAAATAGAAGGGTATTAGTCATCAGTAATTTGCAGTTTTTAAAAATACATTTCACTCAGAGAAGTTTAAGGCAGTTAAAACTAAGATTTTCCAGGCTTTGGCACAGCACTAAAAATCTAAACTCTTAATCATTGTCACGGCTGTAGGCATGTATTGTTCCTTAGTGACCGCAACATCACGAATGATTTGTGAATTTGGTTAAAACAACAGTTTGAACAGTGTCAGACAAATTCTGTCATACCACAATTCATTCTTTCTTGCTTTCTTTCTTTTTATTTAAGGGAAAAAAAAGAAACAAAAAAAAAACCCCAAAAGCAAAAGAGACAAACAACAACAAGAAGCCCAAAACAATAACACTATAAGTTTTCAAAACAAGATGATAGGAATTTAACAATGGTTGTAATATTGTATATCATTACCTTTGAAAAGGTTGCTTGGATTACCAGATATAGACATGCAAAATTGATCTACTCCTATGAGTATTAAGTGTTCTTTTCCAAGAGCTAATACAATTAGTAGTATAGTCATCTTAGCTATCATATGTATATATGCACAAATTTATGTCTTTTTCCTTTTCCCTTCCTTTTTTCCCCCTCTCCCAGTTACTTTCCTCTTTGAGCAGTTTCTTACCCTTACACAATATTATTGTAGATTTTTTATTGTATTTGCTCTTTCAATTTCTTATACTAGGGTGACAATATGAGTTTGATTTATTTCACTTATGCATATAGTCTCAAGTTGCATCCATTTACTTATAAAAGCCTCAGTGTAATCTTTCTTTATAGCTGAGTAGTACTCCATTGTATAAAAATACCACATTTTAAAAATCCATTCTTTGATGAGCACTTGGATTGTTTCCAAGTTCTGGCTATTACAAATTGTGCTGCTATAAACATGGATGCACATATATCACTGTGGTATGATTTTTTTTCCATTCTTATGGGAAAATGCCTAGATGTGGGATAGCTGGATCAAGTGGGATCTCTAACCCTAGCTTTTTGAGGAATCTTCACACTGATTTCCACAGTGGTTGCACCAGCCTACACTACCAACAGTTCCTTTTTCCCCACAGTCCCTCTAGCATTTGTTATTGGTTGATTTCTTGATCTTGGCCATTTTTTCTGGGGTGAAATGGAATCTCTGTGTTGTTTTAATTCGCATTTCTTGAATGACCAGAGATGCTGAACATTTTTTCATATGTTTTGATATTTGTATTTCTTCAGCAGAGAAGTGTATATTCATCTCAGATGTCCATTTTTGGAGTGGGTCTTTGAATTTTGGGGCCTGATTTTTTAAAACGCTTTATAAGTTCTAGATAGAAGTTCTTGGTCTGAGGGACAGTTGGCTAACATATTTTTCCAATTCATGGGTTTTCTTTTCACTCTGTTGGAGATTTCTTTTGACATGCAAAAACTTTTTAATAAGATGAGATCCTAGTTGTTGGTTCTGAGAAGTATTTTCTGTGCAGTCTGATTTTTGTTCATGAACAAAAATCTGCCTACCCTTATGTCATCAAGATTTCTACCTACTTTGCTTTCCAGCAGATTTAGTGTTTCTGTTTTAATATTTAGATCTTTGACTTTAGTTTAGTTCATGGTGATAGGCATGGGTCTAGTTTTAGCTTTTGAAGTATGGAAAACCAGTTTTTCCAGCACCACTTACTAAAGAGGCTATTTTTCTTCCAATTAACATGTTTGGCTGCTTTGTCAAAGATGAAGTGGCCGAGTGTGTTTGTATTTGTGGTCATATCTTCTAATCTATTCCATTGATCTGCAGGCCTATTTTTATTCCAGTCCTATGGTGCTTTTATCACAATAGCTTTGTGTGTAATTTCAAGACAGGGATTGTGATACCTCCTGCCTTGCCTTTGCTATTCTATGTTTCTTATGGTTGCAGATGAATTTTAGGTACAATTTCTCTATATCTGTGAGGTATGCTAATGGTATTTTGATTAGAATTGCTTTAAGTCTGTATAAAAATTTTAGGAGAATGGCCATTTTCACAATGTTTGTTTTTCCTACCCATGAACAGTGAATGTCTTTCCATTTTCTGAAATTTTCTTTGATTTCTTTTTTCAGAGTAATGTAATTTTCAATGTAGAGATCTTTTACTTCTTTTGTTAGATTGATTCTTAAGTATTTCATTTTTTGAAAGCTATAGTAAAGAATGTGGTTTCCCTTATTTCTCTCTCAGTGAGTTCATTGCTTGTGTACAAGAATGCTATTGATTTTTGAGTGTTGACTTTGTATTCAGCTAATTATTGAATTTGTTTATTACATCTAGGAATGTTTTAATGGAGTTTTGGGGGTCTTCTATGTAGAGTATCATGTCACCTGAAAATAATGATAATTTAACTTCTTCCTTTCCTATCTTTATTCCTTTTATTTCTCTCTCTTGTCTAATTGCTCTGGCTAATGTTTCCAGAAATATATTGAATGGGAATGGTGATAATGGACATCCTTATCTTGTTCCTGATTTTAGGTTAAAAGTTTTCAGGTTTTTTTCCATTTAATAAGATGTTGGGGGCTGTGAGCACGGCAGGCTACAGCGGCCCAAGGTGGGGAAACACCAGTGTCTCCTGAGACCTGCGCCATGCTGGGGCCTGGAGCACTGGGGAATCTTCAGCTTCATTCAAGTGGTTTTACCAACTGTCAATGGAATTTTTAATTTCCCGAATATCCCTTTGAATCTGTTTCATGCATTCTAATTCTGTCTTATATTGTTCATTCAAGGTTTCCATCATTTTCTTATGTTCCTTTATTTTTTAATCTAGATCTTCTTTAGATACACTCAACATGCCTTTCATAATGTTTGTCATTTTTTTTAAGATGGAAGATTATTTCTAATCTGATTTCCTCTATAGCTTCATAGAGTTGTTTCTTTACTTCAGTTGTTATCATTTCAGAAAGTTCAGTTGTGTGATTTCTAGTTTCTTCCATTTCAATGTCTCCTGGGTTTGTTCTCAGTGGGCTGGAGGACTGAGACTGCATCTTGTTCTTTTGTTTTGTCATTTTCCTCTGGGATCTGTGTGGCTGGCCAGGCAACCTCCTGATGGATTGCATAGGAACACTGCACTGGGCAGAGTTTTAATCCTCCAGTATCCATGTGGCTAGCTAGCATGCACCCCTGAATATGGTGCCAGAGCCTTGCACTGTAAAGGCCAGAGCTCAAAATCTTCAAGACCTGTTGGTTAGGCTGGTCACTCCCTGATAGATGGCTCTGGGGCTCTGGGCTGGGCAGGGCTTTGTACCTCTGTGACTTGTGAGGCTTGCTGGGCATTCTGCCAATGGATTGCACTGGGAAACTGGGCTGGGAAAAGCTCAGATCCTCTGTGCACCTAACAGGGATACACCCCAGGAGTATGGCGCTGTGGCCTGTGCCTGGCTGGGTGGCATTCAGAACCTCCAGGACCTAAGTGGCTAGCCAGGACACACTCCTGGAGTGTGGCACTGGGGCTTTGCTCCTGACTAGGCTGTGCGTCTTTCTTTCTGTCAGTATTTGTATGTGTTTAAACTTTAAAATCCATAGAACAAGGAACATAGAGAAAGGAACTTGGAGATCAAGGTAGGGATCATTGCATTACCAGAGTTCTAGGGTGCTGTAGGATTCTTCTAGAGATTCTTTCAGGTTCCTGTTGTCCTGAACAGAGAACTAGACAAGTGAAAAAGATAGTGAGGTTTAACATTTATTAAAGGTAGGAAAAATATACTCTGCAGAATACAAGAGAATTAAAGGTAAGGCAATAAATACAATTGGCAGGTTGATTGGGCCACTGAGAAAGAGATCATCGTGGCCATAAAGCTAATGGTGGAGGTCTTTTGTATCCTCCATTCTTGAGGCTGACATCAGATGGAGGCTGTCCTAACAAAAACATGCTTGATTATGTGCCAGAAGAATTAAAGATAGAACTTCATTGGTACCAGTTGCAGGGTTTAGGAACTGCTTTTCTGCACATGCCCTAGGTCCCTATGATTGACAGGTCATGCCCACTTGCCCAGCTGGCTGGCCATCCCCTAATCTCCTGCCTCAATTGGAATGAGCTGTGAAACTCTGCCAAATGTCACTGCATGAGTGTCTTCCCTGGAGAGGCTCAAGGTCAACAGCACTAGTTTGAACAAGCACAGTGCAGAGTGCCTGAAGCAAACCTGGGGAAGCAGTGTCAGTTCAATTATCTTACGTTTCAGATGGGGAAACTGAGGCACAAAGAAGAGAAGAGATTTTGAGGTGTGCCAGGATTGCAGAAGTACAAGCCTGTGGCTCAAGGGTGGTCTCCTGACTTCCAGCTTGTTATATTTCCTTCTCTACAGAAAGAAGTCCCTTGCCTTTCCAGCTCCAGAAGTAGCCTGGAGCTACGTGTTTATCTGCCTTTTATCAGCAGCAGACACCTGCTTTCTTTATGGAAGGAGGGAACCTTTGCATTAGGGTTGTGGGCTCTTCCTGCCTTCCTTGCCTCTCTTGTCACAGGGATCCTGTAAACTCTTCCTTTCCCCTCAACCCAATGGATTGAGCTTCTGTCCAACCTGTCAACTCAACTCTAAAAGTACATTCCTGATCCTGTCACCACTACCACCCAGGGCCACCCAAAATCTCCACAGGAGCCAGTTAAGCAAATTAAAAAAAGTGCTCCTGCTGCAAGGAGATGCTGAGTCTAAGGTAGGACTCATGCAGTAATCTTCCTCCTTGCACTTACTCTACTCTGTAGTAGCCTGGTCCTAACTGGACCCTATTCAGCACTCTCACCCTCTTGGGGTCCTTGATAAATAAGAGGGTTCTAGAAGCTTCGTTAGAGGACCAATTGATAAGAAGACATGGAAATGCCGTGAAATCCTGGTGGGAATGGAGTGGGGAATGACTCTGAGCAAGTGATCTGCACAGGTTATGGCCCATGGGCTGGAGTCTGCTTGGTGTGCAGTGGACATAAGTGCAGTGGAAGTAAGATGGAGAAAAGGAGAGAGGGAGAAAGCAGCCAGGTCTGAAGGGCCTTGTGGGCCACGATGGGAGAAGCTTGGGTCCTATTCTAAATGCAATGGCATTTTATAGAAGTTTCAAAAGATTCCACTGATAGCTGTGTAGATGGACCATGAATCGCAGGGACAAGAAGCCGGGGACAGACAGGGAGGCTGTGGCAGGGGTACAGGTGGGAGAGGTGGGTGGTTTGGGCAGGTGATGAGCGACTGGGGTGCCATGCGGGTGGCTACAGGCAGTGCACTGCTGTAGGGCCTGGCTGAGGTGGCGAGTGGTCCCAAGTCCAACATAGGTTCTACTAGCCCAGCCTGCACCTTGCATGGGGCTGCATCTCCCTGCAGTAGGAACACTTTTTTTCTAATTTGCTCAAATGGCTTCTTTGGGAGATTCATGTAGCTCTGGGTGGCAGTGATGACAGGTGCATGGATCAGGAATATGTTTTAGAATAGAACTGACAGAAATTACTGTCTACATGAATGTTAATTAGTTATATATTTGTGAAGGAATTTGGAACTTGTTAGAATGAGATCTTATTATACATTTGATCATTCTCCCTAGCATCTTTGGACAGTCTTCTGTGACAAAATCATGACATCTGCTTTCATCTGTGGTACAGCTTGGTGATTTTTACTCTGGAGCATTTGATTTCTCCACAGAATAAGATTCTTTCACTAATAAAAGCAAGGAATTTACAGAATGGATTCTTTTTACTAATGTTTTTTTCAGTTGTGGATCTTGTAAAGTTTAGTCATTTCCACAAATGAAATCTATTTTTAGGTGGTTAAATGAGACTTTGTAATCTACAGAAGTTATTTTGCAAAAGAGACCAAAATGACAAATAGCTTTATCACCAGCTCATGAAAACTATGACTTATCTGATTTTTCTATAAACAATTAAAAATTATACAGCCCTTCCACTTATCTTTCTCTGCCAGCTCTGTGGGCCCAGGAAGCCCCGAAGCTCAGAGCCACATCCCCAGGTGAGCCACAGCCCTGCGTCCAGCTGCATGAGCTGCAGCTTGGGGCAGGGTTGATGATGCCTCTCAGGTATCATTTAGGATCCCTGTGTACAGTTCAGAGACGATGTGGTCCAAATCCCGGCCACTCTCTCCACGTCCTCACCTAGAATCTCCTAGATCTGACAGCCCTCCGCACAATTCCTCTTCTGAAGACAAAATTCCAGAATTTCCCTTAACCCTCCTCCTTACCTGCTCAAGAGCTTTAACTCCAGTGCAGCTCCCTTTCTCCAAACTCACTGGCCCATCTGCTCTTTCTGTTCTCTCCCTTTCTCCCTCCTTTGGCTCCTCATCTATACCCCTTACCCCCCACTTGAGAGTCCTCCCCACCCGCTCCGCCCTGGGAACCCATGGGACTTGTGTGGGTTCCAACTCGTTTTCCTTGTACCTTGTCTCTCCTAAGCTCCGGGTCTGCTTCCTTGCTGCATTTCATCTGATCTGTTTTCCACTGGCACTCCAACCCCAAAAGTCCCAAACTGATGTCAGTCCCCACTCCCTGGACCTCTTCCAGGGATACCCTGTTCTGTCAGTCTTCTAATTATTCAGGCTTAGCACTTTTACTGTGGATTTTGACTCTGTTTTTCCCTTTGGTTTCTATACCCGTTGTTACTACCTTATCTGTTGATTTTTACTGGTGTTATATCTCTCCCAGTTATGACTGCCACTTTCTTCCTAAGATTTACACCTTAGCACAAGGCCTGTATCTGTAACTACAACCCTCAGTCACCTCTTGATTCACCTTCTAGTGAGGACCATCTTCTTTTAGTTCATCCTTACACACTCCTGCCAAGTTGGTCTTCCTAAGGGTGCTATTCTGTTCAGAAACTTCTATAGCTTTGTACTTGCTAATGATACTAATGAACATTTGTTGAGTGTTTGCTGTGAACCAAAAGTAGGTGTAAGATGTTTGCATATGCTTACTCCATTAATTCATAGTATAACTCCATAGAGAAAACATTATTATTCATTTTTACAGAGAAAAAAATCCCTGAGGCACAGAGAGGATAAGTGGCTTGCTTATAGACTAAGTTCAAATACTTAAGAGTATTCAAGGTCTCTAAAATTTAGTCCCTGCTCTACTAAGTCAATATTTACTGAGCATTTATAGACTTAATATTCTGTATTGTCTATGGACCAAAGCAACAGTAAGGAAACAAATAGATATGCAAATAGCATTATTAATAGCAATCAGTGCTGCAGTGAAATAAATGAGATTGTATGAGAAATAATAACAGCGAAGTCTGCTGTTTCCAGACTTTAACTCATCTTTATTGTGTTTCTTAAAGTAGGAGGGGCGGTGGTGGTGGTGGCAGGAGTGAACAACTGCTTTAGTGGTTTAGTGTATTTTCTCCCTTAGTGTGTTTTCTCCCTTAGTCTCCCTTAGCGTATTTTCTCCCTTATTGGGAGAAAACACAAACTCCTCCACCTGCTATTGACTCAGAAGTGAGGGAGTAGTAAATAAGCTGCTGGGATTATTATGAGAGCAACTGAGTGACCTTGAATTTGCCCAACTGTGGCTCCCATCCTGCATCCTGCATTTCCCTACCTTTCCATTTTCTTCCTCTGCCTACTTCTGCGTGCTGTAAGGAGGGAGCTGCCACCCCTGGACCCTTCTAGCTGGTGGGATTGCCTTCCTTTCTTTTTTCTTTTGGTGGGAAGTAGGTAGTGGGGACTGAATTTAAGACCTTCACACTGAATTATGTCCCTGCCCACTTTTTATTTTTTATTTTGAGACAAGGTCTCCCTAAGTCTCTAAATTTCCCAGGCTAGGCTTGAGCTTTGGATCTTCTTGCTTAAGTCTCCCAGAGTGATGGATTATGGGTGTGCATCACCACACCTAGCTTGATCCCTCCTTATGGGATATTTATTACTCTCTATTTTGTAGTGCAGTAACTCCACAGTGAAGTGTCATGAATGACATAGGCTACTACATGAGGGTTTTCTGAACACAAGTACTATGACAGTGACACTTGATCGGGAAACAGAGATGGCTACTAATAACTAATGGGTGGATAACATATACAGCGTGGATACAGAAAATGGAGGGTTGGTTGATATCCCAGGTGAGACAGAGCAGGATGACATGAGATTTCATCTTGCTACTCAGAATGGCATGCTATTTAAAATTTACAAATTTTTTATGTTTAGAATTTTCTATTTAATATATTGGGACTGCAATTCATGGAGGATAACTACAGCCAAGGAAGGCAAAACTGTGATCTTAGGCTGGAGTGTGGGAGAAGGCACACAGTGTGCTAGAGAGGCAGCCAACTTCCAAGACATGATGATTAAATCTTAGGTGTAAGTGATACATTTAGAAGCTAAGAGGAAGACTGAGGGCTCTGTCTGAATGTTCACATTCATGGGGAGAACGGAATCTGATATAGGCAGTAGAGATGCAGGAAAGGAACCAAGAAAGTAAGTTGCAAAGCAAACAGAGGGGTGGGAATGGTTTAGAAAGACAGAGCCACTAAACAACAGCTAATGCTGTAGGTGGGTGATAACAGGGACTAAGTAGGGGCTGAATTTTATGACTGAGAGAAACATTTAAAACAACAGTTTAATAGAGTGATTGTGCTACAAGTTTGATCTTCTGCCTTTTAAAACAGAAACATAGCTCTGTGTTTGCAGTGATGTTCAAAGTTAAGAGTGACTGTTTTTGGATGGAGGTATTATATGACTTGTAATACTTGTATTTCTTTTTATTTTCTTCATATTCTATGAAACTACAACTTTTTGCTCATTAGAAAAACTTCATTGGTTTTTAAAGTGTTGATATTTATTCCCTTACTGAGCATTTATTAAGCACTTATGTAATGTGAACAAATGAACACTGGGTAATATAATAACAGCTAGAAAAAGAGTTCCTGATCAGCGAGACCTTAAAGATCACTTGCAGTGGAAAATCAGGAAGGCTCCTAGAAGAGATGCTGTTTGATCTGTACTACAACGGTCCCTGTCTGGCAGTGTGCAGAAAGCTGTAAAAAATCCAGTTCCTACTCTTTCCCAACCATCCTTTGCTGCATTTGCTTATATATTATTGGTTTGGAATTATTTCTAGTTTGCTCATAGTTGAGTGGTATGTGTTTTCTTAATTTGTGTTTCTCTGGGTGTTTATTATATTTATTATTTGTATAAATTTCTTCTGTTCAATTTTCTGCTTTCTTTTCTCTTAAGGCTGCTGCTGTCTAGGTTCTGAAGCAATCTTCTGCGATTTGTGATTCAGACACAACTGCTGTAGCTCTAGAAGCAACAGTCTCAGTCACGTGCTCAGAATGGAAATGCTCATCATAAATTTTGAGTATGAAATGTTGCCGAACAGGTTTCTATTTAGATCCCACTCACTGGGCTTGGCTAACTGCAGACGTTCACAGGGGCGGGGTAAGGGCTGCTTCTTTCAACACGGTAAGGCTGCGCTTCCCAGAGGGACCAGCTTAGGGTGTCCCACGAGGGTACAGGCCAGGCCCGTTCTGTGGTTTGGAGGGACTAAACTCAGCTTACGAGAAACTCAAATCAGATCATGAAAAAGGGGGCTTCTGAGAAGGATGCAGTAGGAAATTTCATGGAATCCAAGGACTGACAACAAAGCTTGGCCCGGATAAGAGGGCCTGGGTGTAGGATTCATAGCAAACCCATTCGCCAGTCATCTGTGTCCTGCATTCCAGAATGTGGTTCTTTCTGCTTGTTGTGTCTCTGTTTGCCTTTTCTTCTCAGAGTGCACTTCTGTTGCTTCCTGTGGTTTCTGCTGGCCTGTGGCTTCAGCCCCAATCTGGGCCAGAATCATCTCCCCTAGTCTCTTGCACACATTTGCTATTTTTTTTTAGATTTATTGTTTAAAATAGAATAATATGTATATCAGCAAAAGTATGACCTGTATAGAAAGGTATACATTTTAATAATTATATTAATATCAGTTTTTTACAACATTTTAAACTCCTAGTATTTATTTTTCCCTAAAATTTAGGAGTTTCTGTGGGGCCTGGGTTGATAGCTCTTCTTGTGTAGAGTTTGTACTTATGCGTGGTGGCCTTTGGTTTGAGCCCAGTAACCAAACTGAACCAAAGCAAAGCAAAGCAAAGCAAAGCAAAGCAAAGCAAAGCAAAGCAAACCGACAAAAACTTTCTGTGTAATCCTTTCGATGTATGTATTTAAATGGCTGTATATGGGAATATTCTTTTATGTACACAAAAGTTACCATAAACACTTAAAAAAAACCTTCAGTTTAAATATGATGTTTTTTCTATATTAGTTGACATACTTGTTTACATGAAGGTAAACAAAATTTATCTTCTTTTTTCTTAGTGGTTATACATGGCTAGGTGGTATTTCATTTTGTGTAATTATTATAACTTACTAGATAATTTAGTTTGTTACTAGAAGGTAAGAGTTGTATTTGTTGCATAATTAACACCATGTTAATTTTTGCATGTGGCATAAGGACATATTTTCATATTGCTATACAAATTTTTCAGCAGTATTTGCTAAAATGTTTTCCTTCATTATGTATAGAAATACAATTGGTGTTGAAATATTGATCTTTCATTCTGTAATTTTGTTAAACTCTT
The DNA here is from genome assembly GCA_004027295.1 of Dolichotis patagonum. Lineage (NCBI taxonomy): Eukaryota > Metazoa > Chordata > Mammalia > Rodentia > Caviidae > Dolichotis > Dolichotis patagonum. The sequence continues at coordinate 21,973 of PVJX010029454.1, forward strand.
TAATTAGCTCTTATAGTTTTTCAAATAAATTTCACTAGATTTTTACAGATAATCATGCCATCTGCAGATAAGCTCCATTATGCTTTACTCTTCAGTTGAGACACTGATCGCTTTTTCTTGTGTTAGTACACTGCCCTGCCACGATATGAACAGAAGTGATAAAGAGGCACATCCTTGCCTTGTTCCTGATCTTCAAGTAAAACATTTGATTTTTTGCCATTAAGTGTGATGTGAACCATAAGCCTTCTTAGACATTTGTATCAGGTTAAAGACATTTCCTTCTATTTCTAGTCCATTGATAGTTGCTTTTAAAACATATTATTGAGATTTAGCATCTTTTCAATATATATTTGAATTTTTTATCCTATCAGGTTGTTTCTTTTTCTCTTCCTATCACATATACTCTTGATAAAATAAAACAATCTGGAGGCAAAAATATTTTTTTAGTTAGCTTTTGGAAACATATTAATTTTTAAGCAAACTTTTTTTTTTAAAAAAAGCATTTTTTGTTGTAGCGAAGATTTTTACTTTTATGTAGTTACATTTATCAATTATTTTCCTATGCATTTTGGGTTTTACATTTTGCTTAGAAAGATCTCCTGCCTATGCCAAGATCATAATATATATACCTATATATTTTTTGGTCAATTCCAGTCTATTTTGGTGAAACGAAGTGAGAGGGATCTGGCTTAACTACTTTCTAAAATATTTGGCCTGAAAAGTCAGCATTATTTATTGAATGATATTATTTATCTTTTGCCTACTGATTTTAAGTGTGATCCTTATCATAAATGCCTTTTCCTTATTATTAGAGTCTACCTTTGGATACTGTTGTGTTCTATCAACCTGTTTTTGTCTCCTCTCCTAGCATAGTGTTTTGATCACGGTAACAGTGGTGTGCCTTCATATTTATTTGGTTTAAATTCTCTAATCCTTTTTCCCCTCA
>PVJX010029455.1:0-22894 GCA_004027295.1 Dolichotis patagonum
GTGAAACTAGAAATTAATGATAAAAGAAATTGCAAAAAAACCCTACAAACACATGGAAATTGAATAATACACCCTTGAGCAATCAGTGGGTCACAGAGGAAATTAAAGAAGAAATTAAGCAATATCTACAAGTAAATGAAAATACAGACACAACTTACTGGATTTTGTGGGATGCAATGAAAGCAGTCCTCAGAGGAAAATTCATTGCATTGTGTTCCCACATCAGGAAGACAGAATGAACACAAATAAACAACCTGATGCTACAACTCAAACATCTAGAAAAAGAAGAGCAAGCCAAGCCAAAAGCCAAAAGAAGGGAGGAAATTATAAAGATCAGAGCAGAAATTAATGCAATAAGGACTAAGAAAACAGTACAAAGGATCAATGAATCAAAGAGTTGATTCTTTGAAAGAATAAATAAAAATGACAAGCCCCTGGCCAACCTTATTTTAAAAAGGAAAGAAAAAACTCATATTCATGCAATAAGGAATGAAAAAGGTGAAATTAGTACAGACTCAGGTGAAATACAGAAGATCATCAACACCTACTTTGAAAACCTCTACTCTCATAGGTTCGATAACACTGAAGAAATAGACAGATTCCTAGACACATATGAACTACCAAAGCAGGATCACAAAGATGTAAAACTGCTGAATAACCCAATTTCTATTACTAAAATTGAAAATGTAATTAAGTCCTTGCCTACAAAGAAGAGTACAGGCCCAGATGAATTCACTGCAGAATTCTACAAGAAATACAAAGAAGACTTAATTCCAACACTCCTGAAACTCTTCAATGAAATTGAAAGGGAAGCAATTCTTCCTAATTCATTCCTAGAAGCAAATATCACTCTAGTACCAAAACCAGAGAAAGACTCAGCTAAAAAAGAGAACTATAGACCAATCTCCCTAATGAACATAGATGCAAAAATTCTCAATAAAATATTGGCAAACAGGATGCAGCAAATCATCAAGAAGATTATATACCATGACCAAGTGGGATTCATCCCAGGAATTCAGGGATGGTTCAACATACGCAAAACAATAAATGTAATCCACCATATCAATAGAGCCAAAAGCAAGAACCACATGATCATCTCTATAGATGCAGAAAAAGCTTTTGATAAGGTCCAACACTCATTCATGATAAGAACCTTACAGAGAATTGGAATAGAAGGTCTTTATCTCAATATGGTAAAGGCCATCTATGACAAAACAACAGCCAGCATCATATTAAATGGTCAAAAACTGAAAGCCTTTACCTTAAAATCAGGCACAAGATAAGGATGTCCATTATCACCACTCCTGTTAAACATAGTACAGGAAATTCTAGCCAGAGCAATAAGACAGGAAAGAGAAATAAAAGGAGTAAAGATAGGAAAAGAGGAAGCTAAATTAATGTTATTTGCAGATGACATGATACTTTACATAGAAGACCCCCAAAACTCCATTGAAAAACTCCTAGATATAATAAATAAATTCAGCAGGGTAACGATACAAAGTCAATACTCAAAAATCAATAGCATTTCTATACACTAACAACAAAAGTACTGAGAGAGAAATAAGAGAAGCTACACCCTTTACACTGGCATCCAAAAAAATGAAATACTTAGGAATTAATGTCATGAAAGAAGAAGAGCTATACAGAGAAAATTATAATACCCTGAAAAAGGAAATCGAAGAGGACCTCAGAAAATGCAAAGACATCCCCTCTTATGGATAGGAAGAACAAACATTGTAAAAATGGCCATTCTCCCAAAATTAGTATACAGAATCAGCGCAATCCCAATCAAAATACCACTAACATACCTCATAAATCTAGAGAAATCACTCCTAAAATTCATCTGGAACCAGAAGAGACCTAGAATAACAAAGGCAAGTCTAAGCAATAAAGGCAAGGCAGGAGGCATCACAATCCCCGACTTGAAATTATACTACAAATTTATAGTAATAAAGTCTGTATGGTACTGGAATAAAAACAGACCAGAGCATCAGTGGAATAGATTGGAAGATACAACCACAAGCACAAACTCCCTCAACCACCTAATCTTTGATAAAGGGGTCAAACATGCTTGCTGGAAAAATGACAGTCTCTTTAACAAATGGTGCAGGAAAAATTGGCTGTCCATATGCAGAAGACTAAAACTAGACCCATGTCTATTACCATACACTAAACTAAAATCTAAATATTAAACAGAAACACTAAAACTGTTAGAAGACATAGTAGGTAAAAATCTCAAAGATATAGGGGTAGGAAGAGAATTCAGGAACAAGAACCAAACTACATGGCAAATACTTTCCAGAATCAATAACTGGGACCACATCTTATTAAAGAGTTTCTGCATGTCACAAGAGATTTCCAGCACAGTGAAAAGAAAACCCACAAATTGGGAAAAAATCTTCATGGACAGTTCCTCAGACAAAGGACTTCTGTCTAGAACTTATAAAGAATTAAAAAAAATCAGACCCTTGAAATTCAAAGACCCAATCCAAAAATGGGCATCTGAAATGAATACACAGTTCTCAGATGAAGAAATACAAATGGCAAATAAATACATGAAAAAATGTTCATCATCATTACCCATGAGAGAAATGCAAATTAAAACCACACTGAGATTCCATCTCACTCCAGAAAGAATGGCCAGGATAGAAAATACTACCAACAACAAGTGTTGGAGAGGCTGTGGGGTAAAAGGAACTCTTCTGCACTCTTGGTGGGAGTGTAGACTGGTGCAACCACTGTGGAGGTCAGTCTGGAGATTCCTCAAAAAGGTGGGTTTGGAAGTCCCATTTGACCCAGCTATTCCACTTCTGGGCATGATCCCAGAACTGAAAACATCATACCACAGTGATATATGTGCACCCATCTTTATAGCAGCACAATTTGTAATAGCCAGATCTTGGAAACAACCTAAGTGCCCATCAACTGAGGAATAGATAAAAACGTTGTGGCATTTTTATACAATGGAGTACTACTCAGCTATAAAGAATGATCACATTGAGATATTTATGAATAAATGGACACGACTTGAGACCATTCTCTTAAGCGAAATAAACCAAACTCACAAGTGTAAATACCGTATAGTCTCCCTAGTATGAGAGTTGATAAGAGTATATAAGACTTTATGGTAAGCATGAGTCCCCATCTCATAGCTTTGAAGCCTTTCAATGTTTTCATTCATCAGTTGGAATGGTTTTATTCTGTTTTGTTTGACTATATCATGCGTGATGATATGAACAGCTGTTTTGAAGAAAACAAAGCATTATCACAGGTATTGCTGATTTAGTATCATCCTTCTTAGAAGTCCTACCATGCTTCTATTCTTCTACTACCATTGGTTCTATCTGTCACATTGTGTCTTATTGGGATTTGAATATGTGTGATAGTTTAAACAAAATTTTTCTATCAAAAATGAGATATTATAGTACCCATTGATCATTTTCTGTTATTTGGTTCAGAAAGCCCTGTAATTCTTTCACTCTTTGAATGGCTTTATACTATTTTGTTATGTTTGTTACTATTGTATTTGAAACTATGCTCAACTATAGCAGAGTAAGAGATATTGTGATAGCTACTGTTGATGTCCGGTTGTCTTAATGTAAAATACTGTGTTGCCTATGTTGTCCTGTTCTGAACTGCTCTGTACTGCCCTCTTTTGTTTTATTCTCTTTAATATAAAATTAAAAAAAAATAAAATAAAAACCTTTTGTAAAACGTTTTTGCACTGGCCAAGAAAACAATGTCGTCTGTATAGTGAATAATTAATGAATTAAAGAATCTTGTTCTTGGGGCTGGGGATTTAGCTCAGCATAAGTGCTTGCCTTGCAAGAGCACAGTCATGAGTTCAAGCCCCAGTACCAAAAAAAAAAAAAAAAAAAAAAGAATCTTGTTCTTACTAAGTCTAAGAGTTAACATAATATTGACAGAAGGTTGGTCTATTTAACATTCCTTGGGGGTGTATTTTCCATTGATACCATTTTATTGGCTCCTGATTATTAAAAGCAGGTACGGTAAATGTACTTTTTTAATCAATTGGCTGTAATGGAATGATGAAATGGTCTTTAAGATCTACAACAATTAATTCCCAGTTTTTTGGGCTCATGACAAGAGAGGGCAGTCCAGGCTGTAATGGACCCATGGATTGATTAATTTTATTAATTTTTTTTAAGGTCTGTAAATGTTCTCTATTTACCTGATTTCTTTCTAATACAGGGGAATTTCAGGGGTTAGTAGATTTTTAAAAATATGTTCATCTGTTACTTGTTCTTGCACTAATAATCTTGGGGCTTCTAATTTTGTTTTTGGAAGAGGTCACCGTTCAACACATATTAGCTTACTTGTAAGCTATTGTAAAGGTAAAGTGAAGCCCTTTCCCACTGTGGTATCTATCTTAAATTTGGATATGCTACACCATGTCTTTTTGTTGAGCTTATTGGTGTCTGTATATGATTATTGTCAGTACATGGGTTAGAATGCATACTCGCCATTGTATTTTTTTTTGCTTGAGATGATATATTTGGGATGTTCACATAGGCTCCCCATTGTATTAACAGATCTCTACCCCCAAAATCAACTGCTATATAAGCCACATAAGGTTTCAAGTGTACAGATTCCTTGAATTACAAGCCCTGTTTGTCCTTCAGGGACTTCAGTTTGGAGAATTTTCACACTCTTATGAACATCTGCCATTATCCCTACCCCCAAGAAAACCATAGGTACTTGCATCATAGGCCAATGCTTAGGCCAATATTGCCTAGATATTATGGATACATCATCTTGTCTATCTACCAATCCAATAAACATTTTTCCTCCAATTTTAAGTTGTAGTTCAGGTCTTTTATCTGCTATATATGTCTGCCACAAAATCATTTTCCCTGTACTTCCAAAGCCTCCTGCCCTTTCCACTGGAGCCGCACAGCCCTTCATGTAAGGAAAGAGCATGAGCTAAGCTGTATGATCTCTGGCTTCTGGTTGACATGACTGAAATGTTTGCACCATTACTTGAGCCTCATCCTTAGAGTCATTCATGCCTATTTGAACTATGATTCCTTTAGAAGTCAAGCTGCTTTTTCTCACTAACAGACTCACAGTCCCTGGTGGCAATGGTCCATTGATTACTGTTTTAATTTTGTGAACTCCTAGAGCTTGAGATAACATAACTTTTTCAGAGGGAATAGCTAAGGCTGCACCACCCCTGGTGATGCCAAGGAGATCTTTGTGTTGGAGCGTGGTCGTGACCATTGCTGGCAGGAAAAGCTTGATGAGTCCCTATGTTGTTTTTCATGGGGCCCTGGGACAGGCCTGATTGATAGTTTCCATGAGAGTCAAAAGAGTGCTGTCCTTACGATATTTTGACTGGCAATGATTGGGCCAGTGTCTTTCCTTTAGGCATCTCTGGCCATCCTTGGAAAGTAAAATGTTGCTTTCATGGTAGGTTTCTGTTTTGCTTGGCTTCCTGATTTTGATTTTCCTGCCCTATATTTATTTTTCATATGACCAATCTTTCCTCATCTAAAGAATTTAATTTTCTTTGAAGAAAATGGCCCAGTCCCTTTTAATGTGCCTGTGAGTAATCTGACCTCAAAACTTTCTGATCCTATATCCCGACAGGCTTTTTTATGCTCTTGTAAAGTGACACCCTGAGATCGTAATGGCCTTAAGACAGTTACACTTTCTGAATTAGCATTGTCAAAGGATAACATTTGCAATAACAGTCCCTCAAATCCAGTTGAGACATTGTTTATGGAAGTACTTCTTTTAATCTACCCATAAATTCTACATAAAGTTCATTAGCACTTTGGATTACTTTGACTGCCAGTGGAACCATCTGACCAGGGAAAGCAATCTTCTTTCATGCCTTTAAACAACACATTCCAAACAAGTCCACAGAACCAGTGAGTTGATCAGCAGAAATATGGACTGGAGGGTTAGAATGCTTGTTGTGCTCGGCAGTCAATTCCGCCTCATCTCTCCACCAAGTTTTAAACTGAAAGAATTTATAGAACCATTTGCTAATCATTTCCCAATCGCAGGGGATCAGATGTTCAGATGGAGCCAATCCCAAAATCAACCCAACAGTATAAGGAGAGTTTACTCCATAAGATATATAAGGCTGTTTTACTTTCTTAATAGTTTTAAAAGGTAATGGATTATGTTCAAATCTAATGTAACCCTGGAGATTGTTGATCTCCTGGCACTCAGGTGACAGTGATGGATACACAGTTAAAGCTTTACTGTCATTTAAGGTGGATCTAGAAAAGGGTTAGATTTATCATATATTGGGGCTGATGGTACCACAGGATAGGCCTGAGACACTAAAGATGGTGAAGAAGAAAGGTCCGATTCTTCTGGCTTATCAATAGGCTGTAGTAAGGTAGGTTTCAGCACAGCAGAAAGATTTCCGAAAGGCCTATACCTCCCTTCATCCTCTGCAATTGGTCCCTGGCCCTGAAGCAGTAAAGTCTCCTCAAGTAATCCTGAATCCTCCGATTCAGACTTGGAACTGTTTCTGCCATTAGCATTTCTCCCTTCCGGCAAAATCTCCTGTTCCGATTTGGATTGCATGGGTTCTAAAGCCAAAGTTATCAAATCACACAAAGACCAAACATGCAAAGAAATAGAGTTCCTTTGCTGAGAAGCTTGTTTCAAAGCTTTCCTAACCAATCTCCATTGCTTTAAATTTAAAACATTATGTCCCCTTAGGTTCAAACCAATAGCAATATTTTCTTATTAAGGCAAACAATTCAGTGAAATTTTGTGGTTTCACTTTAATGCCTGAACTCTTCAACAAAAATTTTGGAACCTAAATATATTCTTGTTGGTGAGATGGAGAATTTTTCACTGAAACCCAGAGACTGGGCTTACTTACCCCTCAGACTGTTCTCCGGTCTGCTTAGCACTGGAGTCCTTGCCTGAAGTCTTAAAGACTATGTTTGTTCTCGGGTCCCTGTTCAGGCACCAAAATGTTGCTTTCTATGAGAAGATAGATCCCAAAAATGAGATGCAGTAGATGAAAAGGAAACAAGAGAGAGACAAATTTATGAGATCAGAGGACAACAGCCTCTAGGACCGGAGACTCAATTAAAATTTTCTCTGGCTTTTTATTAGTTTTTTCTTTACAGAAAGCAAAAGTGAAAAATGGGAGGGATGAAGTACAGAGAAGCAAGAATTGAATTGTTTATTGCAGGGACCATCTTGGGCTATCCTTGGTCTTCATGTTTACCATTCTTCTGGACTCATCATAGCAATGATTTGTGCTGTCCCAGCAGCATTCCACTGAGACGAAGGTCATGCAGTTATTTCCTTTAACACAATGCATTTGAAAGGCTTCCTCTAGAATGATCATATGGCCTAACAGAGCACAAAGCCCCTTGGGTAACATCTGGTTAAACTAGTTTAAGTACATCTATGATCCATATGTGGCCCAGTTGGATTTTTGGAGCTTTTTGCTTACATCTTAAGCTGACTAATAGAGTACTGTCTTAGAACAATTGACCTTATTTGGACTCAGAGTCTAAGTTGGTGTGTGAACCGGGGGCCCCATGGTGGGTGGACCCAGACCTAGCAGTGAGTGGACTCAGGAGATGGGCTTTGTCTCCTGAGGGTGCTGACTGAGTAGGCTGCAGGGGAGGGAGAGCCTCAGGATGGCAGTCCCCAAAACGTCAGCAGAGGACTGATGACTCCTAGGGTACAGAGCAGGCTTCAGGGAGACAGCCAGAAAGCTTTCAGTGTGAGGCATCTCTGACCATTTTTCTTGTTCCTTATAGAAAAGACATAACTGAAATATGGGGGGGGGTCGTTGTTGTTGTTTTGTTTCTTTTTTTGACAGCTGAGAGGTGGCCACATCTCATTTTCCCCAAGTGGATACCTAGGCCACTTTTTAATTACACAGGTATATAAGATGATCTCTTTGAAGGATCTTAGAATGAAATACTATCCAATGGTCGAGCAGACTTCGCAGCGGAGACTGAAATGAGATAGATGAAACTGTTCCCATCTGTAGCTAGGAGGAGTAAAACTTAGGTCTTAGCAAGAGCTCTAATTCTAGCAGGACCCTTCCCTAGTTGTCCCCATTAGTGGGTACCTGAAGGGCAGGGGCGAGGCCTGGTTTGGCTAAGCTCCTTTGGATTTGGTCAGGGAAGCCCCCCCCACCCATGGGCTAGATTCACATAGAAGCTTGACAGGGCAACCTCTGGATTCCCTGATTCCAGATCACATCAATGTGTCTGCTGATAAAGCCGAGCTCCCTGGGACTGGACATCTCCAACCCTGCCTGGACTTGGGCCACTTTCCCTTCATCACTTTATTTTCACAGGTTTTAAAATTTTTTATTTTAAAGATAATAAAACTAAGCAAAACAAAACAGAATAAACCCAATCAAAATAAACCAGATACTATACTATGTTCTTCTATACTCTGAATAGGTAGATGATCAGACCACAGGCTTTAATACTGCAAAGTCAGTGAAACACTAAACACTACATGCAGTACATGGTATTCTACCTCAGTAGCTATCATGGCAACCTGTGTTTCTCTGGATCAGCTGGTCACATACGGTGGTGGAGACGGAGGGGTTGGCTCTTCTTGTTTCCCAGCTTGTGTGCCTGAAGGGCCTGGCATCTGGCTCTCACTCCAGTGGGCAGCACATGGCTCCGATTCACAGGGAGGGTTTGCTTCTTGGTGACTTGACAAATTGGTTTTTCTATCAGATTAGCAAAGACAATGTCTTTGTCACTTTCCTTATCTCTGGGACAAAAGACCTGACACCCCTGCATTATAATCAGGACAGGTATGTGGCTGCATTTATGTGTCTGTATTCTCTGCTATGATCCCATCTCCAAATTTCCCTAGACTGGATGGATTCCACAACTGCTGAGTGGAGGATTTTGCATCCCAGACTGCTTTGCATCAGGTACGTATTGTGAGGGTTCTTCTTTGTTTTTAAGGGAATGGTCCAAGATGTAGATCTCCATGACTTGGAGGGAAATCAGCCAGAAAGGGCCCGGCTTCATGACCTATTCTTTCCAACTCTCTTGCCCGTATCTCTGCTCTTTACTCCATATAATTTCACCCTGGGAGCCTTAGGTGTTGACCTGTAATATCTGGCCCCAGTGTACTCGATGACAGCATGCATGTCACCCCTGGCTTTTCTATAGCAGAGTTCACAGGAGCCCTACTAATCTTTGCCTCTGTGTTGCCACTGCTGAACTCTCTGCCTCTGAAGCCAGAGCCAGCTTTTCTACTCAGTACCAGTGTGTAGATAGGTAAGGATCCAAAGCAGGAGAAACAGAATATTCATCTCACACGGAAAGAGGGCTGGCAGGAGGTGTTTGGTGAAGAAGCTGGGCCTAGGATCCTGCCTCATCTGGCCGCAAGACCTAGTGTCTTGGAGCAGCACCCTGATGCCCTCCAGCTACAGAATGTCATGGGACAACATATCTATTTTATCTTACAAATGACTAAAATTTAAACCCTAGGAGTCTATAACAAGCAAGGTAAAGAAAACAAACCCATGCTGAGCCTAACTGTCTAGCAGACATATAGGTCTAGGGTCTTGCTTGGAATAGTTCATTTCTAACTTGCTCTGAGCCACTGCTTGTCATTTACATTTAATGAAACTCTGAAGGACTTTTTTTTAAACTTAGGGGGTTACAACACAGAGTGAGCACATGTGCTTCCTCCTCCCTTTTAGCTTTTTCAGGGCATCTTTGATCTCCTGGTTATGCAGACTGTAGACAATTGATAAGGTTCAGCATGGGGATGACCCCTCCGTAGATCACGGACACCACCTTATCTTGTTCCCATGAGGAGTCAGCACCAGCATGGAGGTAAGAGGAAAGACGGAGCCACAGATGAGGATCACTGTGCTCGGGTGAGAAGTGCAGGCTTTAAAAGTCTTCATCTGCCCTTGCGTTAAGTGGATCTTCATGATGGCAGCGAAGATGCAGCTGTAGGAAACCAAAACAACAAAAGCCAATGTCCCACCCATGGCACACACGACAGGAAATTTTGCCGCCTGGCCAAGGAAGGTACAGGAGCAAGCCAGGGCCAGCAGAGGTGGCAGGGCACAGCAAAAGGAGTTCATGACTTATAGCTCATATAGAGCTGGTTGGGGCCAATCTAGTGAGGAATCTTGCAGCACATGTTGCCACGGCCAGCCCCAAACAGACGTTGGGTGACATGAGGGTGGGGTGCAGCAGGGGGCTGGAGATGGCAGCACACCAGTCATAAGCTATGTCTTCGAGAAGACAGCACTCAGCACCTCCCATCCCAGTGAAGAAGAAAATCTGATCTGCGTGGCCCACGAAAGGGATGACCATCTGCTCCCAGAAGAAGTCACAGAGCACCTTAGGGGCGACGGAAGAGGTTAGGGGATATCAATGAACAACAATTTCCAAGGAGGAAGTACATGGGGGAGTGGAGGTGAGAATCTAGGCTAATCAGGATCATGAGACACAGGTCCCTGCCAGAATTATGAGGTGGACCACCAGACACACCGCAAAGAGGACGACCTGCAGCTCCTGGTGCTCTGACAACCCTGAAAGGATGAAACTGCCATAGTCATGCTAATGTTCCTTCCCACAACCACGCATCAGCTGCTGCTTTCAGTTTACCAGAGAGTGATTCCTGGGGCGAGGAAAACTGGAGCTACTTGCTGAAGCGGTTCTGAAAGTTCTTTCATGAGTGGTTTCAGTTGCACTGTCCTAGCTGTCTCAGTTCCCTGAATTCATACAAAACATTGACCTTTCATGATCATTTTGACTTTGAGAAAAGTCCAAGAAGTGACACAGTGACAGATCTGATAGATACAATCAATGAGGACACGTTTCTGTGTTTTTACAAGTCTGTCCTTCCACTGGTCACTCAGTAGTTGAACCCTGGGCTCCCACAGTCAGAGACGGACATTAAAGCCAATGTCCTGTCTCTGGTGCACAATTCCTCTCTACAGCATGTATCAGATCTCCCACAGAAATCATTCTCCCCCAGACTGGATGGCTTTGTTCTTACAAAAGTGACAGTCCCCAGGGGAGACTCTGTCATTTTTGTACTATCTGGATCATCGCTTTGTAGTCAGTGTTGCTGTGGTACCAAAGGGAGTTATTAATGGAACTTGGGCTAAAATACCCTTTTCATTTGCTCCAAGCATTGCAGTCAGATGTAGACTCTGTTTTGTTTTTGGTACTGGGAATCAAACTCAGGCCCTTGCGCTTGCCAGGAAGGCATGTATGCCACTGAGCTATATCTCCAGCCCTAAATTTAGACTATATATCTTATATTTTTTATGAGAAGAAATATGTGAAAATTCAAAACGCTTGGAGAGGCCACTTTACGTGCACTATCATAATTTATTCTGACCACAACTCAACGTTCGAGTGTTTTTGGTTTGTTTCTTAGCACTCTGTCTTTGAAACGGTAGAACTAAGCACAGAGCTGGGGAAAATTGGCATCCTCTTTAGAGACTAAAGGAGGAGGTGAATAAGAAGATTCTACCCTGAGAAATTCTGATGCTTTTCACAGGTGAATATTATTAACTGATCAATTGTCTCGTGCTATGCGTTTGATAGAGCCAGCCGCTGGTGTTGTAGGAGTTAATGAAACATGGCTAAGTTCAGAATACTCAATGTAATGCAAGAGATGGACAAAAAATGGTAACTATTAGCACTGGAAGACAAGCTCCAGAAGAAGGTATTCACATCCTGGAATCTGAGCCCAGAAGGTGACATTTTCAGAAAGATCTGTTTAAGGAAGTTACCAGGGGTTACCGGGAGGAATACATGGTACATAAGAGGGTAGGGAGGTGCCTCCTGTTAACAAGGGAAAGCACGTGCAAAGGCACAGGGGAATGCAATGTTCACAGGAAGTAAGAAATATTCACATGACAGGAACCCAAGGTGAACAGGTTTAGGGGAAGATCGAGGAAGAGGAGCTTGAGACAGCGAGGAGGAGATGAATTATAAAAAACCTTTAAAAGCAAAGATGACAAAGATGTTTTGCTGGTTTCTCATGCAGGCTAGCATATATTGAATTTTATAAGTGATATATATATATAATTGCATACATTAGTATGTTCAAGTTTAATTTTATCCTTCTTTCTACTACTGGACTTCTATTTCTTTAAATGTCCCTGTTTTTTCAATAGCAATTATAACACTGCACATATAAGGTATGATTAAAAAAACACAGTGAATGTTCAAATTGTAAAAACTTTGCTACAAAGACTTGTTGCTGTTAATCCCCCTCAAAATCCTCTTCCTTGCTTTAAATACACTTACTCCATAGTTCTTGCTACTTTCTGAATCAGTTCTGAAAGTTCTCTTTCGTGAGTGTCTTCATTTGCACTGTCCTGGCTGTCTCAGTTCCCTGAATCCATACAAAACATTGATCTTTCATGGTCACTTTGATTTTGACAAAAGTCAAAGAAGTCACATGGTGCCAGATTTGATAGATACAATTAGTGAGGACACATCTCTGTGTTTTTACAAGTCTGCCCTTTCCACTGAACGGCACTCAGCAGCATTCTATGTATTTTTTATTTTTCCTAGGAAAGACATTCACAAAAGAGGACTCCTAGAACTGCTTCAGGAATGGGACAAGAACAGGGAACAAGTGTGTTTGAAGTGCAGGGAAGTGTTTTGCAGGGATTCATGGCAGTGTGCTTTTACTGTGATAAATTTTTTAAGTATAAGCATTTTGATCCCATACACTTATTGATTTTTCTCCCTTCACTGGACATAAGCTTAACGAAGACTAAGTATTTTTAGGGTCATTTTTATTTGGCCTTTTTTGTTCATTGAAGTATAATTTTTTTAAAAAGAGAATAAAACCAAAATAACAAAACAATGAACATGATACAGGACTTCAAAAAAAGATAACAGGAAATCAACAATGTCTGCCATGATGCCTCTTATTATCTTCAAAATAGCTGTCCAGACTGACTATTTTTGACACTCAATCTGAAGCAGTGCAGAGAAAATGAGAGATAAAGGTAGCAAGATAGAAAAAATTTAATGCGGGCACAGAGGGAGTTACCACAACACAGGCTGTGCTGGCTCTCTGCTGACAAAGGGTGTGGGGTTGGCTTATATGAACTCTGATGGAGGAGGGTATTGAGCAGCTGATGTAAACTGCCTAATTTGGTGAGCTTGAAGGGGACTGGTGAAATTTCAGATGTGTAACTTCCAATTTCTTCCAATTGGATCAATTTAATCTGAGTCATCTGGACTTATTTTTGGTGTGCTCAGGCTTTGGAAAAGACTGCTGGGGAGAAGAAACCATAGGGATTTCTGGGAAGAAGGAGCTATGCACCATGATAACTCAGCACTGAACTGTTGCCATAATGACTGGGCGAATCTCAGGTGGGGGACCAGTCACAGACCATCAGACAAAGGCGTGTAAAATTAAGCTAACAATACAAGAACTATGTTGCTTCTTTACTTCAGTTATTATCTTTTCAGAAATTTCAGGTGTGTAACTTCCAATTTCTACAATGTCTGTTTCTTCTGAATGTGTTCTGTGTGGGCTGGAGATCTGAGATTGTATTTTGCTCCTTCGTATTGACATTTTCCTGTGTTCCTTTGAATCATCCCCTTTCTGGTCCCTGATGTTTCCTGCACTGGCTGCCCATCTTATGGTGTAGGGGATTGGACAGCACTTGAGTTCCTCCCTTCTGATGTTTCCAGAGCAGCAAAAAGGCTCCGGGTATTGGTTCACTGGTCCTCCCTCCACCCCTGCCCTTTATGGTGGGGCCTCAGGGCATGGCCTCTTCCTGGGGCCCATGCTGGATCACCAGATTTCCAGGCTACAGGCACAGAGATTCTCCCTCATTGCAGCATTTTTAGCCACCTAAAGGTGCCCACCACATAGTAGATGTTCAATAAATATTTGTTGAATAAATACCATGTTAAGGAGTTTCACCTTTCTCCAATTAGCCAGAGGGAAAACATGAACATTTTATTTATTTTTTGTTTGTTTCAAAATTCTGTTTATTTCTTTGTAAAGAAAGAACTAGTTATTAAATATGTGGCAACTCAAACAAATGTATGATAAAAATAACACCATAAAGCAACCAAGAGAGTTATAGATGTATGAATGTATCGTAAAGATGACTGGGAGTGAAAGATAACTGATAAGAAAGACAGGAAATTTCCTCCCGAAGCCACAAAAGAGAATTAATGACATTTTGACTAAAAACAGATAGATGTAGAAACGAATGCTTGCTTGAGGTTAGCAGTATAGAAAATAGAAACTGCGTTTAAGGCCAAGCAACTGGCAATACCCTCCTCCCTTATTTCTGCATATTGGCAGTTACTATCCAAGACACATTTTAGCAAGATTCTTCGTGATTCTTTTCTGCCTCAACCCCATATCTGTAATGCTTATCCATTACATTTTTAGAGTGTGATTACTATTAACTGACAATGATTTTTTTTTTAGCTTACTACACAGATAATCAGATTAATTCAATCTGAGTCATCTGGATATAAAGATACAGAACAGATTACATGACATCTACTACCTTTCCTTATAACGGTAATATGTACTTATTTCCCTGGTCCACCGCTGGATATTTTTATACCATTTTTGAGTTTGTGCAGCATCTTCCCACCCACTATTCTGTTTGTGAACATCCAAAACAGGGTTTTGACATAGGATAGTCCTTTACCTCATGTTTCCCTGGCTACAAGGCCTTGACACAGCTCTCTCAAATTTCTTCTTGAGATTTCCCTCAACTGGAACATGGAGGCAATAATAGGACTACTCCATGGACTGTGAGGACTTATGCCAAGTTTTATATAGTCATGTTAATTACTGATCAAGTAATTAACAGTGCCAAGTCTTTCAAACACACACCCAGGATCTACTGTCCACCACACTTTAGTGGTGCTGCCTACACACACCTGGGTTAGGAAGATCAGGGTGTTAATCTGGTCATACGTCTGGACAGCTGGTAGGACTGTACTCTAGGCATAGCTGTTAGATATGATCCTTCTCCCATACCAACTAACTAGACTAGATTGGTTAGCTGGATTCTGAATTCTGAGCACAATTATAATCCATCATCAGGCTTGACATGTCTACACATTTTAACGGATAAGGAGGAAAGAGGTTCTACTATTATAAATCCCAAACAAGTGATGTATTATCAGGTGTAGGGTCTATTAGTAGCTCAAATGTTTTTGTAGGTTATGGTGAAGGAAACCTACAAAAACCGACACAGGAAAAGAAATCTGTCGATCACTTTTCCCCCTTCTACTAGAGCATCTGGCATATTCCAGATGCCCAGTAAATGTTGTATTCACTGGTTTAAACTGTTATCAAATAGTTACTATATAGAACACCATAAACTTACTGTAATCCTAAAATCATTGGATTGGACCTATTTCAAGTCCTGGATAGATGTCCAAAGACTTCTGAAAATATATCTAAAATATTAAAATAATAAAATATCAGAGCTAAGACCCAGCTAGTCTAGAATTTCTACATTTCAGATAATAAAAATTAAAGACAAAACAGATCAATACTTTTACAGTTGGTTGGTATCAGAGGTAAAGATAGAATCTATATTTTATTCTTCATGAGTATTTCTGCTCTATCTCATTCTAAAGCCTGGGTCCTCAAAGGTAACTAAAGAAGAACTGAAAAGATTACAATTTGGATGTGTTTCTTTTCATTGTTAAATTTTTCTGCAGATTCACGATTGTACTCACCCATGAGTCCACAATAGCATCAAAAGCACCAATTCAAAGTTTAAAAAAATGTTGCTTCCAATCCTATTTCTACTATTTTTTTACTGTGTGAACTTTGGAAAATATTTTTGCCTTTCTGAATCTTTATATACTATCTTCTGTGTATGCCATTAACTAAGACAAAGGTTTTCCCACTAACTTTTCTTCCTTCCTATTTCTATTTATAAACAGCAGAAACCTTACTGAAAAATGAAGGTTTCTCAACATTGCAGAATACAAAGTAGGTAATGTCCAGCCTTTCCATTAAGATCAGAGCC
This sequence comes from Dolichotis patagonum, assembly GCA_004027295.1. Lineage (NCBI taxonomy): Eukaryota > Metazoa > Chordata > Mammalia > Rodentia > Caviidae > Dolichotis > Dolichotis patagonum. The sequence continues at coordinate 16,004 of PVJX010029455.1, forward strand.
ATAGAACAGGACCCCACCCTTCCCTACCCAGTGTCTCTTCTTCTATTCAGTGGTCCAGGATTCAGTAACTTGTCCAAAGAAGGGTGAAGGGCAGACTCACCTATAACACCTTAAACTCAGTGTTCAGCTGCTAAGATCAGATGCTCAGACCAAGAGCAAGGCCCATCTCTGTTAGCACCTAGACTGCAGGTCTTCACCAAAGAGCTAATAAGGTTTGGGTGTAGCTATGTGAAAGTGCCCAGCAAGAGAAAGACTTGTTAGAACTTTAGAAGAAGGTCAGCCAGCTTTCTTATAGGTACCAGTGGGTCCTTCCCTGCAACCAGCAGGATGTGAGATGTCCCAGATAACCCCAGGGGATGGCCAGTCTTGGGGTAAAGAGGATGCCAGCCTTGTTTGTGCAGAGTAGGCTCTACTGGCCCTGCCTCCATATCTTGCCAGTCACCGATCTGCTTTCAATAAGATATCCTCGGCATCAGTGAAGCCCAAGACTGGTTTTGGGCTCCATAAATAGGTAAAAACTTCAGACAACAGCAGTTGGCTTTGTAAAGCAATAGATATTTTATACAACCCTCCTGAATGATTCCCAGGGTTGCAACTAGGGATAAATGAGTGGAAATTTCAGTGAAGGACAGGGAGAGAAACAATAGTCCAAAAGTAAAATGGATTTCCAAAGAAGAAGTAACCTGCCCATTGGTGGAAGTATATCAGAAATAGTACACTGGAGAAGGAAAACATTTAAGATTTAAAGGAGAATGCAAATTAATTGAACTTAAAGGGTTCTTCAAAATTCTGACATTTTAATTTTGTGCAATAAAGAAGAGAAGACACAGAGTGATGCTAATATTTTTCACTGGATTGATCTCTTGAACCCTTTATTTTGCAATGTCCTCCAAGCTTCTCCCAAAGGAAAGCATGCTTAAATGCATTTTCAGATGAGAAAACAGTGTTTTGAAGAAGTAGTTTACCAAAGGTCAGGCAGAGATGTCCTAGTAAGGCTGCAGCTTGAATCAAGTTCTGTCCAGTCCTCTAGGATCCCCCCTGAAGACTTGAAAAGTGTGTGGCAATGCCTGATAACGCTCATTTTTCACAAGATCTATGGGCAGGGGTTTAAAGCAAAGATAACCTTTGGTTGTTTGACCTGGGCCAGATTTTCCTCCAACACATGCCTTGTTTTTGATGTATTAAATATCCAACTTGGAAAGTTTGAATGTATTTGTGTCTCAGGGAGAGATGCATCACGTGACCACTGTGTCAACCCACAGGACCCGGTGGCTTCTTCTTGGGGCTGTGCCCGCACCCCACGGATACTGGCAGCTCTTCAAGTTGCATCAGATGAGGAAAATCTGCTGCCGTCCCCAGCTCCGCCCGCTGCCACACCAGCCTTTCTCATGGCATGCCAGAGTTGCCCACTGTGAAACCGAGAAAACCACCCCTCACCCCATTCCCAGCTCTTGACCTTCTGTCATGGCTCCAGGCTCTCCCAGGCCTGATCCTGGGGCAGGGTAACCTGGCAAATGCAGCAGTTTGTGTGCAGTTAAATCTTCCTTCCAAAACAGAAACCCGACCCCAAACAACCTTTGGTTTCTAATTCCTTTTTGCAGGGTGAGCGCTGTGAAGGATGGAGCACTGGAAGACTGGCCTTTTATAATTTGTGCCTCCCTTCCTCTCTCCTTCAACAAAGACTTTCATCCAGGAGTGATGGTGTACACCTGTAACATGGCACTGTGAGCCCTCTGGGAGGCTGAGGCAAGAGGGTCACAAGTTTGAGCCCAGCCTGGGAAGCATAGCAGTTTAGTGAGATCCTGTCTCCAAATTAAAATATAATAATAATAATAATAATAATAACAACAATAACAACAACAAAAGAGCTGTGAGTATAGTTCAGTGTGAAGACTTTTTGGATTCTACTGCAATACACACACACACACACACACACATACTTTTTCTTGCCTACTGTGAACAGAATCAGTGGGGCTCTTTCTCATGCTAGCTCCACCACTATACAGTTTGGGTATGGGAGGTCAGAAAGTTTATGGCTTGTGGTCTGCCACAATTTTCCAGCTCATCATCTTACCTTCAGACTCTTGGTTTAGGCCTTTCTCTGGACAGATCTCTCAGATGGAGCTGAGTTGACAGAGCCAGCCACATGGTGTCTGGATCTAGAATATTCACTTGTAACCTGCCGCTCAGTCCCCTAAATCCCTCATCCTGCTCCTCTTGGCAAACAGTGATGTTTGCAGAAGCCAGAGAAGAGAAATATGAACAAAAGGCAGCCGGACGTGGCAAGATGGAAGGGAGGCAGGGCCTGCAACGCCCACTCCCATCACAATGGCTGGCGTGAGTGGTGATCTCTAGCCAGGAGGTCTGGAATGGGGCCAGGCACTAAAGAAAGTGACAGGCCAGTTCAGCAGCGGAAGAAAGGACCAGCATGGACAAAGACAGGCATGGCAGCAGGAGTCAGCCTCATGAGAAGGCGTTCCCGAGGCAGAGGAAAGGGAGACGAATGCATCAGGAGATGGAAGCAGAGATCAGGAAAGAGATGCACATAGTGGAACTGAGGCTGGAGTAGCTGGAGGCTGGGGCCAGCATCAGGGTGAGATGGGGACTCAGTGTGGAGGGCAGGGGCATAGAGCACAGCATCACAGGCCACTAAACTTCTGCTTACGGCGGGCTTTGTATTGACTCATAAGTAGCTGGTTTTGCTCACTGGAAATAAGTGTAAAGCTTTATTTGTTTTGCTGGGTCCAGAGTAAATGTGAGAAAGTGTTTTTGAAATCTTTTTTTTTCTCAGCCTTAGAATAGATCTATATACCAGTGTGGCAAAACCTAGGACAGAGGAGCCCAGCCACATCTGGCCGGTGGCTGTGGCTATCCACACTGGGTGCTGGCCGTGTGTTCCTCCTTTGATCCTGCTCCAAGCACCGAGAGGGGCAGCATCTCTTTCTGGGAAGCTACAGCGCTGGGATATCGCCTGCTGAGAAAGGCCACCCTAAAGCTCTTTTTAAACAACTTGCCTTAAAAAAATTAAAACAAAAGCTTTTTGGGACCAGGGACACCACGAGGGTGCAGAGTGCTGGGAACCATGCATGCAGTCTGCTCTCAGGCATTGCAATGCTGCATTGTCCCTTAAAATAGAGCTGAGAATGATGTGACTGGGGAAAAGTGCCACCGCCCTGGACATGATGGATTGTGCCAGAACATCTTGGTGGTAGGGTGAAACTTCAGGAATTGGGGGCTGCACCAAGGCCGTGGCAAGGCCGATGAACATCACTGCAGAGAGCCACACAGCTGGAGCCCAGATGGGGCAGAAGCTGCCAGCAGGCGAGCCAGGGAATTCTACACCCATGAAAGACGCTTCTGTCTGCGTGGATGCGGGTGCTCTGGGGAAGTGGGAGGGGGAGAAAGAAGGCAGATGTAGGTTATCAAACATATCCTTTTTATTGAATTATTAATTAGCACCGAAATTTGAAATTAGTCTTGAAATTCTCTTTGCCAGGTGGGGCAGAGAGAAAGAAAGAGAAAAACCCTAATAAGTATATTTTTTCTGGACACTGCCCATGTTGTATTTTTGATTAAAATCTCAAGACAGCATCAGCCTTCCCAAGCTGGTTGGGAAAATCAGTGCAGAGGCAACCATGCACAGCTAGGTATGGCTAGGGTGACGTCTTGTTACCAGCTGATTCAAGCTCAGTAATGCAACAAACACTTCTGGCCTGACTTTCCCGCACTGCGATGGTTAGGTCCTGCGGTGGCTTCTCAAGCTCCACTTCCTTAGTCCTGCTGTGTGTAGGGGCCCTGTGTATGACACACGGCAAGCAGAGAGACATAGCTGATGGCTCTGGGTTGCTGCTTGTCTAGAGCCCGTGGGTGTGTGCGATGTTGACCTCTCTCTGCCCACTGAGAACCCCGTACCGCCCTACGTCACGTGACTCAGCATGAGGAGAAAATGCTGACATCCAAAACCTCAAACTCTAGAATTTCTCACTGCCAAAAACTTCCTGTTCTCCTATTCTGCAGCTCTCAGTGAATCTATTTTTGATTTCGTGACTTTTACTCTTTAGACCTTTCTAAATTCCTGAACTCTAGTGATCTCCACCCTAAGTCATTCCTACCAGCAACCTTCACATTTTCTTCTGTTTTGTAGTGAAACCTGACAGCATTGTCAGGCTGTGGGCTTAGCTACTGATGAGGTGTGACCAAAACATACAGTGAATGTTTACATTTTTAAAAAAATGTATTGCAATAAAGGACACATTGCCAGGAATTCCCTTTAAAATCCTCCCTTCACGTTGAACACACTCATCACATCTTTCTTGCTGCTTTCTGAAGCAGTTCTGGAGTCATTTTCTCTGCGTGTCCTTACAAAGTGTGATTAAAAAACAAAACAAAACAGCAAATGCTGCTGCAAAGGGCCACCCAGTGGACAGGCAGACTGGTAAAGCATTCTAGAGTGTTCTCCCGCCCTTATTCATAAGATCTGGCACTGTGCAACTTCGGGACTTTCCCCCACATCAAAATGAAGCTGGAAGGTAGACATTTTCAATCCATCTAGGACATTAAGTAAGCCTGGACAGTGTGACAAGACACTCTGAAAGAGGACTCCAGAGCTGCTTCAGAAAGTGGCAAAAATGGGGGATCAGTGTGTTCAAAGTGAGGGGAGGATTGGAGGGGGTTTGATGGCGGTGTGTGTTTTAGAGGAATGAGTTTTAAAAATTAAGCTTTAGTGGAAGATTTTTTTTTATCATACCTCATAAATGTGTCTTGTTGTCCCACAGGGACACTGACTGCTGCACAAAATCCCTCCTTAGGCTCTTGGCAATCCCCTGTCATGCTCTCCTGAGACATTCCAGAATAACCTTTCTTGTACCCTCAACCAAACACGACGTCTCTCTGCTGAAGGCTCATTGTTTTCCCTCACGATGACCCCTCACCAGTCTCTGACTAGCAGGTAACTGCGTTGATTGCATCTCTGAGATTTGTTCATCATTCACTTTTCAGTGAGTGCCTAGAACAGTGCCTGGCAACCAATAGCTGCTCAGTAACTGCCTCCTCAATGAAACAGAGACGGAAAAAAAAAAAAAAAACCCACTGGCTTTCCCAGGATGTTAGCTAGGCAGTTTGGAGTGCATCCTGTTACAGAGAAGCCAAATGAAGCCTGTGTGAAGATTATCAGTGTCCTATTGCTGCCGAATAAATTAAGGTACACTGAGTGGTTTGAAACCACGGACATTGTGTCCTCTCCCTGGCTCAGCTTCGCTCTCTGCCTTTGGTTTTCCTCCCAAACAGGGCAGGAGAGGAGGTCGAGGTTGTCTCGTGCCGACCTCAAGCAGCACGACACCCTTTTTTTTCATCTTGTAAACTAGGAAGCAAAATCATTTTAATGTCACTTTTGCAGATGGGAACTAATAGATTGAAAATCGATTGGCAAGAGCTTGTTGCTTACTTCAAGGAGGAACTTTTCTTACAGTCAGAATGTTTAAATATTGCTCTGAAGTTAAAGGGTCTAACGGGTCATGAACCCTCAGAACAAGGAGAAATTCTGGGGACAGATTTATTCGACCTCTCTCAGACACCCATGCCAAGACATGTGCAGGGAGAAACGCGGACGTGACTGACGGTCAAAGGAAGGAACACCCTGCTTGTACCGCCCTGCAAGGGGGGCTAACATTCTGCCCCTTGGGAGACACTGGCATGCCTCCACCTCATCTGGGGCTCCTCTGCAAGGTCACCTTCAGCGGGGGGGAGGGGGAGTCAGCTTCTGTTGCTTTCTCCCACCAGGTGAAGGGCAGACAGTGACGCCGCCATGCAGACCACACATGTGTGGACACACACTTGAAAGTGTTGCACACACGCAGGGATCCGGACTGCACATCACCATCCCCAGCTCTGGGGAGTGCTGCTGTTCTGAAGGATCTCGGCGTAGACCTCCCGCTGCTGGCTTTGCCATTTGGCTGACGGAGAAGACCCTGGTCTCTGCCTCTCCCCAGGCACTGGCTGACTGGGTCCTGGCAGCCAAGTTCTGCATTCCTGACAGCACACAGTGCAAACTGGTATGAGCCAGGCTGTCCTAGGTACACAGTGCAATGACTATGTCAAGGAAGACTGTGGCCTACACAGAAGGGCTGCCCCCCTGCCCCCTTCTCCTTCCTCAGCCATCCCTGTCCCACACCAGGATGTGTCTTGTCAGGGAGTGGTAACATCTGGACCACAGCACAGCACATCAAGGGGGCAGCGAGAAGATCCTGGCTGTGCTGGCCGGATGGGGTGTACCCCAGTCTGAGGTTTGGTGCTGCAACCTCTGCTGTTGGGAAAGGAAACAGCAGTTTCTTTTGTGTATAATGAATTTACTCAGATCTAGAAAACCGAGCAGGGAGAAATAGATTACAGTGCAGATTATTTTATTTGATTTTTAAATTTTTAATTTCCTCCAAATACTTCTTTTTTCCTTTTCATTGCCAAACCACTAACAAATGTTTGCTATCCCAAAAATGGTGCCTTTCTAAATATATCACCTTCGATCTGACACAATTCAGATCCTTTTCCTCCCCCTTTTCCTGCGTGCCTTCCACTTTTCCCTTTCCTTCCTTCCTTCCTTCCTTCCTTCCTTCCTTCCTTCCTTCCTTCCCTCCCTCCTTCCTTCCTTTCTTCCTTCTTTCCTCTTATTTTAGGGTAGCTTCACATACTATAAAATTCTTCCATGTAGTGTGTCATTCAGTAACTTTAAGAATATCCAGAGTTTTAAAACCTTTACCATAGTCTAATTTTAAAACATTTTAGCAAAGAGGCCCCACACCCATCCACAGTTGCTCCATTTCTCTCTACCTTTTTGCAGCTGTTTTTTGCTTGTTGTTCTATTTCTACCCTTACCCAAGAACTGACCTTACTAAGTTA
>PVJX010029456.1:0-22905 GCA_004027295.1 Dolichotis patagonum
AGCTTTCAATAGAATTTTTCATTTCCTGTATATCTCTTTGAATCTGCTTTATGCATTCTGTTTGTTTCTTATATTGTTCTTTGAGGGAGTCTATCTGTTTGCTTTGTTCCTCTAATTTTTTAGCTGTGTTTTCACTAGATGTGTTCACTATTTCTTTCACTGTTTTTATCAATTCTTCTTTTACCTGGGCAAGTATTTCTGGTTTGAATTTCTCCATAGCTTTCCCTATTTGCATATTTATTTCATTTGATAGCATTTCAGACATTTCAGGTGAATGGCTTCTTTTTTCTTCTATGTACACAGCTTCTAAGCTTTCTTGGGGAGGGCTAGGGCTTTGAGCCTGCCTTTTGGTCTTTCCTTTTGTCATTTTTCTATATTTCCTTACTTTGAGCGGTGTTCCAGAGCTTTCTCTGCTTATGTGGCTAATTACCTGTTACACCCTCAGTTCCTGGAGGGGCAGTGGCTCCCCCACAGGCTCTTGGCTTCCTCGCAGGGTCCTAACTCCCCTCTGTGGGCTCCTGGCTCCCTAAGTTGTAAGGCGAATGCTGAGTGTGGCCACCCCGGAGCCTGTGGAATCTCAGGCAGGCCAGGCCTCCGTGCTTTGTCCCAGGCAGGTCTCCAGGAGGTTCCCTGCGAGTGAAGGGTCTACAGGTCCCAAAGAGTCAGGCCAGAATGTTGGTTTCTGAAAAGTTCCCGGTCCCAAACAGACCTGGCCAAGATGCCAGTCTCCACAATATTCGCAATCCAAACAGCCCGGGCCACTCTGCGGGTCCGAGAGTTTTGGGTCCCAAAGAGACAGGCCGAGATGCTGCTTTCTGGGAGACTTCCTGGGGGTGAAGGGTGGGGCTATGGGCCCAAACAGACCCGGCCCAGATGCCGATCTCCAGGCAGTTCCTTGGGGATGAAGGGTGGGCCTACCAGTCCCAAAGAGTCGCACCGAGATGCAGGTCTGCGCAGACTTTCGATCCAAACAGCCCAGTCCTCTCTACGGGTCCGAGACTTTGGGTCCCAAAGAGACAGGCCGAGAAGAAACTTTTTAATTCTCAGAAGTTAGGTTTTTTTTTTTAATTATGCAAAGAGATTTTGATGAACCAAGCAAACATTACATTCCAATGTCATGTATACCACAAAAAAGCTAAACTGATGAGAGTTAGACAAATACACTGTTGGGCAGAACAGAATTACTTATCTAAAGTCACACCTCGTTAAACTGGAAAACACGCTAAACATGGCCCTTCTATGTTATTCTATTGAAAAATTTTACCTGAAGATTTAGTAACTCTATTAATAGTAAATAACTTGGAATTAGTTAACTACTCTTGTATTATAAACTAATTTCTATTCAACAAAAAAATAAAACAACATTTTCTACAGAAATAGCATAGAAGTAAAAGGGTATCTTAACCTGTGAGGCAAACCACAGAGAGACAGAGAGACAGAGACAGACAGATAGAAAGCCATAAAAATGACCACAGGACCATATGTGTGCAGTTCTCAGGTATGTGATATATAGGAAGAGGTAATTTTGAATGTGGTCTCCAGGGGCAGGAACTATTGTGTGTATCATATGAACATGAGCTAGCACACCAAGGGAACGCAATAGAAATTAAACCATCATGAGAGAAAACTCTACCCCACAGCCTAAAGCAATATTTCCAAATACTTTTGAGTAGCAGGAATAAACATCTCATATAAGAAATTCAAAAATTTCAACCCAAAAGGACAAAACAAATAGAACCCTTGTAAAGTCAAATGTCTGACAAAGACTCCTAGTTGCACAGTGAACTTCTATAACAGGCCTCATATTACAAGTCTATTGGACCCATTTTCATGAAATAGCTGTCCAAATTGTTTGATTTTTATTGAATTTCATTGTACTGATTATTCTATTCAATAAGTAATTAGCACTATCCATAAACCCTCTTCATGAGAAGAAACATGATCTTTGTTTTTTTCAACCACATCAGCAGTCAGCACTGACAGTCTATCTAACCTGCTCTGTACTGAGGGCTTTAACACTTCTCATGCTCCTCCTCTCCCTTTCAGAGCCCCCAAACCCCTGTTTCCTCTCCTGTAAACACAATGTTTCCTGGGGAGATCTCCTGACAGTCACTAACTTCCCTTCTAGTGTTCTTCCCTCTGGGGACCCAGTCTTACACTCCTCCTACAGGACAGTCCCCCTCCAGCCTTGTGGAACAGGTCATGCCTGTTGTTGCTTCCTAAGGTCCTCACACTTATGGAGTTGCATTAAGCCAGAGCTTTCGAAGATGGGTTGCAGGGCGCGTGGAGGAACTTCTATACTGCACCCAGGCAACCCTACCCCATGATATTTGACACAAGAAAGCCAGTGCCCTCTGTGTGCCTGGCAGACAGGCTAAAGGAACCTGCCCAAAGAGCAGGCAAATGTGCTGTGAGAAGCAGGGTGCAAGCAATGCCTCACAAACAAAAACTTCACAGATCAAAAGCCATCCCCACCTTGAACAGGACTTGATATTCACCCAGAACCTACTGCCTTTGTAAATGTTTCACACTCTAAAAACCTGTGGTAGAATAAAAAGAAAAGCTTTAGGCTCATTTCCTGGATGCTGAAGTTTAACAGATAAAATGTATTGAAAGTAGATCCATATTTATTTTGGGGGACTGAAAGGTTTCTCCATCTTACCAGTAACTAATACAATCAAATGCTAGCAAATACAGCAGCACTCCAAAGAAATACGGTGTGAAGCTGGATAATAAAAAGTTGTACAGAACCCATTTGTCATTTTGGCCCACTCACCAGAGGCTCTGCGAGCTTGCTTCCAACAGTGGGCATCATAAATCCCCATCTCGAGCCCACTCACAGGACTTTCTTCTCCTTGCACTGGAATGTAGTAACTGGAAAGATCATTCCTGGGGTACCCATATTCACAACTCAAGAGTACCCTCTTCTTCAGTGGGGAGACTAATACCTTCAATTCCTCCATGAGGGTCATTTTTTTTTTTCACAAGATCCTGGCCCTACACTCAGCGGCTGGCTCCAGGTACCCTCCAGGTTCTGCACATGCAGAATATGTGTGTGTCATCCATACAAAGAGACACCTCAGGGCTGGGGACATAGCTCAGTGGTAGAGTGTTTATGTAACATGCATGAGCCTATGGGTTCAAATCTTCAGCCCTAAACGAAAAGACCCCTTGTTTCTACTCTATCCTTTTCTCCAAAGGCACAGCCCTCCATCTACTCACTCCCTGAGAGGAAAATTTTAAATCAATACTTACAGAATATGACCCTTGTAATCCCAGCAGGATGGAGGTTGAGGCAGGATCTAAGTTCAAGACCTACCTATGGAACTCTACAAGACCTACAGGCTCAAAATTTAAACAAAAATAAAAAGGCTTTTTAAAGGGCTGGTGATGTAGTTATGGTTGAGTGCTCTTGGGTTCAATCCCGGGTACTTAAAACACAACAAAACAAAACATAAACCCCAAATTATTTAAACTTCAGGACACAGAATCAGTGTAGATGGCAGCATAACAAAGGTGATTCTCAGAAGGCTGGCACAAAGGGTCTGAGGACTTGTCACGAGGCAATCCACAGTGATGAGCATGAGCACAAAGGGCTGTGCAGATGCTCCGAGGTCAACCGAGAGGAATGTGATGTACTGAGTGGTTATTTTACCTGCCCAAAGTAGCTTCAGAGGCAAAGGAGAGGTGGAGGATTCCCAGAAAATCCATACAACTAGAAAACTCATTTTCTATGAGGAGGTGGGAATGGGGATGCAGACAAACAAGGCTCAAAGGTGGCACCAGAACAATTCTACTGAGAGGAGGCTGAGCTATTGGGAAAAGAACGGTAGGCAAAGAGATGGGAGGTGCAGTGGACTGCGGCAGAGAACTGTGTCTGGCAGAGAGACCAATGAAAGTTCTCATCCTCAGTGTACTGACATTTGGGGCCAGGCAATTCTTTTGTTGGAGGGCAGTTCTGTGTCTTGTGGGACGTTTAGTGGCACCCTCGCCTATTAGCACACTTTCAGCTGGGACAGTCAAAACATCTCCAGTGAGAACAAACTCATCAAGATCCATGGGTTTAGTGAAGACACACAAGCAACAAGCAATTGAGAACTGAGGCACAGACTAAGGCAGGTAAATTATACTGGGCCAGGCTGCACCCTCTGAGCAATTTACAAAGCCTGTTGGTACTCAGCACCCAATCGAGGGAAACACAACAGCTAAGTACAGCACCTCAGGCTTCATGCTGTCCTTATAAATACAGAATACTTTTCAAATATAAAGTCCAGTATAATCACGGAACCAGGCGCACACAGAAGACATCATGAAAAAGGACAAGCGCACGCGCACACACACGCACACACACATGCACACTAAAATAGTGACACACTTACAAAGATTGGACTTATCAGATGTAGAAAAAAGTAACTCAACTATTGTTAATGCAGTAGGATCAAAGGTGTAGATTAATGGTCAAGAGTCTGCTCAGCATGAGCCCCTACCTAGTCAATACTGGGGCCAATATCTCAGGCAGGAATCAAGAATGTTCTGGAATACGTGCGACTATCCATGCATTCTGTGTCCTCATGCATTCTGTGTCACCTTCTAATGTCCATTGTAAAATTAATCAGACCCTACAATGTAACTCTATAAACACAAAAACAAACAGAAATGTTTGTACAGTTTTACTGTTCACAAGGTCTCCAGAAAGGCCACTATGTTGTAACTCAACAGAAAGAAATTTACTTTTTCTAAAATTTTACAGAAAGTTGTGTAGCCACCATATGGGCAAAATCACACCAGTGATGTGAATGCTGATGTGCTGTGTGAGTATGTCCAGTAACTCAATGCCTCCATTTGTAGCTGCTGTGCTCCAAGCATACACAGCTGAGGACTTTATTAACTCTTCTAGCCCAGCCCTGATCAAGGTTCCTGCTCTAAATATACATTATTATAAACTACAGCTCTGTTCTTCAAGTTTTTTATTAAGTAATATGTATATGTAGGTATTATACCAGAGTTTCAGTTTAGGAAAGTAAAAGAGACGTTATAAAGTACGCATATAGAAGGAGGAACATGAGGTGTGACATTGTTGAGAACTCTTTGCTTACAACAAAGAGAAACAAAACACATTTCCAAAAGCCTTCCTTAAACTTCTTAAAAAATTTACGATTATAGTTAGCCTTACTATCTTAATAGCGTAACCAACTATGAAAAAATAAAGCCCATTACATTCAGACAAAGTACATTGCTACAAAGAGAATAAAACACTCAAGACCCTAGGATCAGGCAGAATTCCAGCCCTATTCTACCTGAGTGTTAGAAAAGCTGAAGCCAGAAGCTACTAAATAAAAGGTAACACAACTAGGCATAACATAATAAAAGATATTACCTTCAAAATGCATTATTGTTGCCAATTATAAGAATCACTTCAACTTAATTTCAAAAGCACAATCACCCTCAACAGAAACAGTCTCTTTTTTAAATTTCAAAGAGTATTACATTAAGGCAATAACTCACCTTCCAGCCATAATATAGCTCTCTCTTATTGCAACACCACATTTCATAAATACCTCTCATCGACAAGGCAAGCTAATTCAGGTTAATTTTATTGTATTTTGGTGCTATCTCACATTTGTGTGCAATTACATTTACCATTTTATTGCCAAGGCAGAAAGTAATCAGAACAATTATTTGAAAACGGAGGTTTATAAATTCTAAATCACAGTTGCTGGCATTTTTGATAAAGCAGCAGCTTTATCTCAGGAAGTGGCAGGGACATCAGATAAATCATGCATCAGTCAAGTGCAGCTGACCCCCAAGTGCATTGCACAATATCAGAAGTGCTTCCAAAGAAACTTTCTTGCATCATCCATCATTCTTCATAATACTAAAATAGCTACACACCTGAAGAATAGAAGCTAGAGAATAATAAAAAAAAATTCAAGTAGTATGGGCAAAACCATTAACTGATCTCCCTTTTAGACTGTAAGATATGGCCTGGAAACCAGACCATGCACATAAACAAATACGACTTCCACAATAACTCTAAATATCTGTATTCATATTCATCAACTCAGTTTTAAATATAAATGAAATATGGAGTAGAGATACAAAATAGAAAAAGTACGTATCTGGCCTAGATGAATTTTTATGTTCAGCTGCTTTTAAATTCAGCTGTCGCTCTCCATTTTGTGTGGACAACACAAAGACACAGACGTGGCACTGCTGTATCCTGATATCCCTTTCTCCAGGCTTCATCCTGTCCTAAAATTTATTGCTTATAAAAAGAATGTAAATTGATTTAAAAGGCAAGAATAAAAGAGGGGCTCTTGAGTCCACATAGGAGGTTACCCAGAATTACTTACCTGCAATGGGGAAGGTGTTAGAAAAGGAGGTGGCCTGTCCAAGTCACCTGTTCTCATCTCAGACCTCAGCTGTGGATTTCCTTAAGCAAGTGCAACTACCACACTGCACCTCTGCCACATGCTATCCACACTCATTTTAACTTGCTTTTTAAAAGGTAGGATGAAATAATTATGTAGTCCTTTCTTTCTGTCTTTGATCCAAAAGCAAAGTAAATATAAAACAAAAACAGAAAAAGAAAGCTTCTCTACCTTAGGGAGACAGTCTCATGCCAATGGGCTACTGTGAGGTGTGTGTGAGGGTAGAGTTTGTTAGTTGCCCATGCCTGCCTCTGGGCAATGCCTTATTCCACCTACTCCGCACATCTAACTTGAGGCAGAGAAAATTCTATGCAGATAAAAAAGAAGTCAGGGAGGTTAAGGGACAGGGACACAGCCACAACTGATAGGTACTCCAGGTCAAGTGAACATATTTCAAAATCTAAAATTCTGGTCATGATTCTCAACTCTCTCTAAACCATAAATCCAGTGCAGGCTGAAATCATCAGAACGGGATACAGTGTTCCCCAATAACAACCACCACTAAAAAGAAGCAACCACTCTAAAAATAATATAAACCCCCTAAAGTAGTTAACAAGCTGTATGACACTGAAAAACTCTATTATACCCTAAGCATATTTTCTAAATCACTGCAAGACAAACCTTCAATTTCCAAATGGAATAAATATTTCCTCAGTTTGAAAATGATGACTGCTGCCCCTCATCACAAGCAATATGGTCCAAGCTCCATCCTAGACAAAACAAAGGTGTCCTTGCTAAACTGGAGGTAGGTCTGATCTAAGGGGACAAAATCTGGGCAAAAGAAGAGGCAGTAACTTTGAGACAATGAGCCCATAGACAAACCTTACCCAAAAATCTCACTATTGCTTACAAGTACATGGACAGAAAAGGGCTCACATCAACCACCACAGGCCAAAGAAACTACTAGAAAGAACCTATTTACAAAGGATTTAATGCAAGAGAGTTACTGGAGTTCCTTTGTGAACCATCAGGAAGGAGGTGACAAACTCAAAGTCACTGGCCTAAATATTTCGGCTCTAGTTTATCTCTGGAAGTCTATACAATTCTGACACTCTATAATTCTACTTGGTCTTAAAATTATATGAAAGTTGTCAGTGAAATAGGAATTTAGCTCATCAGGGCTACCAAACTGTCTGGGTTAAGTAACACTGAGCCCTGATATGCCATATAGCTAACATTTAGAGTATTAATAAAATCTACCCTTCTAGTGCATCATTGAGGGACATGATATAATCCAGACATCACAAATGAAGAAACCAGCCTAGAGAGGTGAATCATTTGCCTGAGGTCACATTTCTAGTAAGTCATGGAAGAGCCTAAAATTAAAGCCAGAGATTCCAACATCTGGCTTCTTCACTATCATGCTTTTTTGTTACCCAGAGTTGCCCTAAGAGTCTCCAGAGACTATGACTGGCAGGGTCCAAATGTGAGCTTTACACTCTCGCTCTACCGAAGTACAGAAGAAGGAGCAATGAGCACTCTTTTAAACAAGTGTGCTGTAGTGTCCCTCACACTGAGAAATCTGTTATGTCATCTTTGAATTCCAAGATTTGTAATATTGGTTCATATGCAAAGGTTTGTCCCAAAAAGGAGTAAAAAAGTATAAACATGCTCAAGAAAGAATGTATAAAGAAATACTTAACATTAATATATAATTAGTAAAATATACAATAATTTTCAAGACAACTCCAAAGTTCTAGTTATCTTGTAAGTATAACTAACAATTTTCAGGTTTCACTGGATGAAACATGAGTTTGTATTTCTGCCGGCAAAGTGTCATAGTCCTTTGCTACCAGTAACTCAATATGCATTTTTTAAAAAGATATAAACTGAGTCTGGTGATAAGGTTCTGCCTAAGTTGGTATCAATAAAGATACATAATACTTTAAAACTTTTCACTGTGAGTGCTATACAGCACAAATACCATGTAATGCTTGGTATATTAAAGTATTACCAAGTCTTTTATATGGCTTTACATTCATTTATTGTACCTTCAAATATTTCTGTTTATAACAAAGAATTAAGAATCATAATGAATCACATATAAGTAAAATAGTACAAATCCCATAGATATGAGAATTAAAAGTGGGTTAAAGCAAAAATTCTAAACTAGTAGAGAATGTAAAGTAATTATTATTCTTCATATAAAATAACATTAGAGTACCTTAATTTTTATTTGTGTTTAACATACAACACTTGGATATTTGAGATATGTACTAATTAGCTGGTACATCTTTTTGGAAACATGCCATCTATTTGAAACAAAATGATTTAACTTTCTGTCTATTCTAGTTCAAACATCAACTCTGTGTTTCTAATCACATTTATAGAAGAATTCTAATCACATTTATAGAAGTCTTTTCACCAAGAAAGCACATGAAATGTTCTCCTTCATAAGCAGGAATCTGCTTCCCAAGCCATCGGTATCTAGTGACCAAAATACAATGATACAGGTTTTACCACCATGTTTGAAACAAACCATTATATACGTAAACATATTGCATCCTCAGAACCAGATTCTTCCCTATTAGAAGGGAGTGGCAAATAGGAAAAAGATAAAGGATCGAGCTAGGAAGCCACTGAGTTGGATTTGAAGTAGAGGTACCAGGATGAGCTCAGAGTTTTTAACACGCCTGCAGTAGGCAATCACAGGAACAAAGACAGACAGATGTGTGCAGGTGCAGACCAGTATACATACACACAGGCCTGGTCCCGCCCACCGAGGAGCACTGGGGCAGCGGCAGCTTTCCAGACACAAGCACACCTCCCACTGGCTCCTAGCTTCTGAATAGCATTCTCTAGTTACAAGGACATGAGGCTTCTTGTAGAAAGGCTGAATTCAGGAGTGGGGGCAAGGAAAATACAAGATAAACTTGGATTGTGATCCAAGAAAATGCTAGCAAAAGGACACAGGACACAGGACCAAAGACACAGGAGCCAACCTAAAGAGTTTTCTAAGAGACAAAATAGGAGCCATTTGAATCACTAAGTACTGAAAGCATTAGACTATCCTCCATAAAATAAAATAAAATAAAATAAAATAAAATAAAATAAAATAAAATAAAATAAAATAAAATAAAATAAAGTAAAATATCCATGAGTCCACCCTGACAGAAATAATAGGATGATTAAATAAATGTCAAAGAAAGGAAAGCGCTTCCTCAGGGATTTCAATTAATAAGTGATAAGGAAATGAGGTAAATATAAAATATTAGGAAAATAACAAAGTACTGTAATAATTGTTGCACGCAAGATGCATACAAGGTGGCTAAAATTAGTAGGTTAAAGCCCATGAGACCACAGATGGCCTCAAAATACCCTCCCCCCAAGATATTTGTTAACCACCTTGGAAAATATTCACTTTACAGCTGGAGAAGTATAATAGATTCCACCTTACCCCAGGAACTAAGGTCAACAACACCAGTCAATGCAGACGGACAAATGTATAAATGACAGGAAGACCCGAGAGGACACATCATCCCTATTCTTTCTTACTCACACTGCATAATCTCAATCCAATCATAAGACATCAGAAACTCAAAGGACAGATAAGTCACAACATAACCGACCGGGGTTCTTCAAATGATCTAAGTCACGAAAAGCAAGGAAAAAACTGCTACAAATTAGGCATCTTGGCCCATTCAGGCTACCATGACACAACACCTTAGACTGGGTGAGTTTATTGACTGTGAGAAATTTATCTCTACAGTTCTGGAGGCTAGGATTCCAAGATCAAGGCACTTGGAGAGGAAAGGCAGCCTCCAGTGAGAGCCTTGCTAATGCCTTCTGTGTCCTCATATAGAAGAAAGAACGCAAACCCCTGCACCTGTTTATCAAAATGCTAACCCTTTTCAGGAGGGCTCCACCCATACAACCTAACTCTAATTACTTCCAACATCTCCTTCTGCAATCACATGATAGACGAGAATCACAACACAGGGATTTAGGGAGATACATTCATGCTATCACACTAGAGTAGACAAGGAGAGATGGTAAGGTTTGCAGTGGTGTAAACATGCCAATGTACTGGTCACGGTGACTGTGCCCCAGTCCTATAAGGTGCTAACACTCAGCAAAATCAAATAAAGATTGTATATCACTGGCGCTACTTTTCTGCAAGTTTAAAATTATCTCAAGATAAATAACACAAAAGAGGGGAAAACAGCTATTCCATTGCCATTTGTGTACAAGTAGGATCCACTTTGACACACCCCAAAGACCTGGCTATTCAGAAATCCGTAGCGCCTGTCTTGCCACCCACTGTAGCCAGCAGCATAACATAGCAAGCAAGGAAAAACAGAGCTGGGTGAGGAGCTCCCTCAGTCCCCAAAATCCAGAACTGTGACACTACACATTAGCTTCTGAAATAGGCTGGAGAAGAGCTAGGGGTGTCACCTATGGCTGGGAAATAAAAAGGTTAAACATATCATAAGTTAAGATTAGTGTGAGCTGGCCAGCAGTTTTACACCTCATTATAAATTAGATCAAAACCAAGGCTGCCCTGTTACAATCAGAAGCCTTTGCAGTGTCTACTCCACAGCATATACCCCAACAGGCCTCTCTTGTGAAAAAATAAATTAACAAAACAAAACAAAACAAATCTGAAGATATCAAGACTCTTTTAAAATGTAATAATTAAAAGTAGGGAAGGTACAGATTGTGCAGAGCCATATTTAAGATAATACCAAATGCTAACTACCTATGGTGTACTTCTCTCTCTTTTTCCCTAGAAACACTGAGGCCAGGAACAGCTGGTCTCCAATGCCTCATTCCACACTGCCGCACTGTGCAAGCTTAAATGACAGGGACAGAAGAGATCCAGGCCCAGACTTCCCCACCCTGAAAGGGTTTTGGGTCAGGCCACATAGTGCATATGAAAATCACAGCCAGAGATGGCTGCAAGTATTTTATTTAGACATTGTTATAAGGAAGCCAGAGGTTGTAAGCATGGCTAGGATAGCTATACAAATTTTGATTTTACTAAAATGTTATGTCCCTTGAGCCAAGGTATTAATCTTGTTATAAAAGTAGTCTCTCCCCTCACTGGCCATTCACTAAACTTTCATAAATTTTAAAATGTACTTATTGTTATTAGCTCACATGAAAAAGGCAAATATAAAGTATGCACCATTAAAGCAAGAAGCAAACTGGCTTTTGGAAGGAGTGGGCTGCAGAAAGACTCAGATTGATGATGGAAATTTGAGATACCCAGTTCCTAAAATATTTATGAAACACAGTTTTCAATTTGTAACAATGCTTGATCACAGTGAAAAACATTATTTATTTTTTTAAAAGAATGTGGATAAATTAAAAGAAAGACTCCAAATAGCAAACAATAAAACAAAATCACCTCCCATTATTCTGAGTTCTCTCTGGACAGCCTGTGTGCAAAAGGTCTGCCAATACCCATTTCCAGCCACGCGGGACCCCCCACCCTCAGAATGCCTAATGCAGCATCAATCTTGTCAGCTGTGTGCCATCGTCCACAGCCTGATGGACACTGGGGAGGACACCAAGCTCCAGTGTGTGAGTGCTCTGGGAATGGCATGGCATCCTCTGTGTGCTGACCAGATGTAGGCCTATTTTTGCAGGAACTTACGTCCCATGAAGTTCTGAGTTATTTTAGCTACATGAAGCAGCTCTGCAGAGAAAAAAGGGAAGAAGAATCCTGGTGGGAAGAGATAAGCCCATGACAGGCTGAATTCCATAAACATTTGACACAGAAAGCGTGTCCGTGTTATCGTCTCTCCCTCTTTGACTATGTGATACAATGTAAGGTTATGATTATATAAAGGGGGGTAGAATTTTGGAGTAGGCCCTATCAAAAAAGACGAGAATTTTCTTTCTCTATAAGCAAACAGGAATTTAAAAGTTCAGGAAACCATCTATCATCCGTGATGAGTCATAATCAGCAAATGAAATATACAGGCTGCCTCTTATCACTTGGCCTATAAAAGCTTTGGATCCATGGGGTAAAAACGCACTGAACTTTAATAAGCACTCCATTATAACAAATAAAACCAAACACCTAATTACCAAGTGACTATTTATAGTTTCTAAAATAACTTAACCCACTTTTACAAAGCAGATATTTTAAGATTCAAAGAAAAATCTTGTGCTATTCCACTATTAGGTACTACATTTATTCTGCTTAGACCCAAAGGATCAAGAGATCTGTAACTCTAAATTGCATTACTTGTACCAAACGGAAATTAGTCTCATTTACAAACAGCAATTACTTATAACAGAAAACTGAATCATAAATTTAAATTAATTTTGACAAAAATTCAAAATCTGGTTAAAGGAACACCGCAGAATGAACAGAGCACTGTATATATGGGGTTAGCGATTTCCTAGTTTGTCACAGTGGTTTGCGACACAACCTATTACCAACAAAATCTTTTATTCTTTTCTACTTCAGCCTCTTGCATTGTTAGCATCTTGTTCAGGCAAATTCTTCTCCCCGAGAGGGTGACATCCCTACTGACAAAGCAGAGTGGGAAAATTAAGTCATCTGTGATTATACAAAAAGGACCTGCCAGTGCTCAGTGTAGGAATGTTAAAAATAAATAACACAAACAAGCAGAGAAAACCAGATGTCAGAATTCAAATAGATGCTGAAGACCACTAAATTCCACTGAACAAACTCTGAATCCATAAAGACCACATTGTCCAACATAGCAGTTATTAGCCATGTGTGGCTACTCATTTAAATTAATGAGCATGTGATAAAACCTAAATTCAGTTTCCACGTAGCATTAGTCACATTTCAAGTGCCCAATGGCCACATACAACTAGTGGCTACTATACTGGACATCACAGATACTGAACATTTCTATTACTGCAGAAAGTTCCATAGCACAGGCCTGACCAACACTGTTTTAGCACCTATCAAAGAAACTGAGACCCAGGAGGTAATTAGAAGCCACAGTCATTGATAAGCCAGGAACCCAGAAATCCTTTGCCACCACAGAGCAAGTGGTGGTCACTGAGCATGTCACTCAGTTCAGCCCACTGTGAGCCTGAACTCTAGGCAGTGAGGGACTTGCTTGGCCAGTGCAAAGTCACAGTTTGGTACATGTCCCACCCATGACACTTGAAAAACACAGACAACTGGTATTTAACAGACATGAAAAAATGACCATAAAACTCCTAGGATTCAAAACTATATGCCACTGCCCTGAATTCAAGAATCAGGAAAGTTAGTTAAGAACTTTCCAATCTAAGACATGAGAAATCTTCCCTACCTGTTTAAGTTTTCAAAACACTGCATGTTACGATTTAAATATGTCCCTTTGACAGCCCAAGTTTGCCAATGTGATGGTATTAACAGCAGAGTCTATAACCAGTTGATGAAATCCAGGTCTAACAACACAAGCTTGTAATCCCATCACTCTAGGAAGCTGAGCAAGAGCATTACGAGTTTGAGCCTACCTTGGGAAAGTTAGTGAACTAAGCAAGGCTTTATCTCAAAGTTAAAAAAAAAAAAATGGCCTGGGATGTAGCTCAGTGCAAAAGTCCTGAGTTCTATCAGCAGGACAGAAAGAAAAAAAAAGTGATGAAACCGCAACTTACTCAACAGACAACCAAATCTGCTGGTGCCTTCATTCTACCCTTTCCAGTCTTTAATTGGATACTTCTGTTCTTTACAAATTACCCAGTCATTACTGTTCTGTTAAAAAAGCACAAAACAGACTAAACACTACATTAGACATCCTTGTGCACAAAATGTTAATTCTTTAAGACCATGTCTCAGATATAAAACTGCCCTAAACACTGAACACTGGGAGAATGTTACATCTTTACAGTAGGGTACTTTGCCATCAGATGAGCACTTATTATACAAATGAGGTGAGAGAATCAACATAAAATTGCAATCAGGTAAAAAAAAAAAATGGTATCGTGAGCATGCCTGTGATGTCTGCAAGCCTGTGAGGCAGGCCTCTGGAGTCTGACACAGCTTTATCCTCCAGAGAGTCTTTCAGCAAACCTCTCCAAAAGGAGCTGTTTCCCAGATTGAGGGCAGAAAAGCATTAGTCACTGAGCAAGTTTTTCTGAGTTGAAAATGACCTAATCACCTTTCCCAGATCCAGCATGTGGCCTGGAGTGATGACATAGGAGTAAATCACTCTGGAATGACAGAGCCATTCTGGAGACAACTCACGTGTATGGTGGCAAGAATTGTTACAGTATTTGATTTTAATATTACTTTTATTCAATCTTCAACATTTTGATTATATTTAATCTCTGTTAACTTTAAGCAAAAAATATTATCAACCCAGTTGGGAACATTGAATTAAAGAACTCTAATACACAAGCTTTGGACCAAATGACTTTTTAAAATTCCTGATGACTTCCCCAGCAAACAGGAGAGATCTAAAAAGCAGAGCAGGCCAAATCTAAGATGGCAGCAGCAAGGAATGCAGATCAACAGTAGATAAATCTACTCTGAACAGGCTGTGATTTCCCCTTTTAAAATGGGAGAGTCAATCCAACACTGCTGACCAAGAAAGACCTGTGGAAGGTCAGAACTGAGTAGTACCCTGTTGATGGCACCCTAGTGTTGAATGCAAAGGTAAACTCAAATGCCCCCAGAAGCAGAAGAGAAAGCATCCCTGACTGAGGTCCTCAGGTATTGAGCAGATGAGGTGCAACCCAGATGAATTCATAACCAAACAAATCCAACCATCAGTGCAACTTGTCATGGGCAAGCATTACAAGAAATAACAAACAGAGGAAAATTATATAATCCCCCACTCAACCCATAGGATTTCAGCTATTTCAAGATGCTAGTGTAAAATACGAAATAACTGTGAAATGTGTAAATCAATAAAAATTAATGATGGAAAATAATCAGTAAGAAGCAAGATTAAACAAAAATACTCAGTACTGAATTTGTACCTCCCCACAAAACAGTGTATTGAGGCAGCCTGATGTTCCTGTAGTGCCTGGAATCAGAAAAATTACAAAAACTACATCTTTTAAAACACTGTAGAGCTGTGGAAGCATCTAGGGTGAGATGATTTATAGTCTAGAGTAGAGACAGTCTACACAGGAGCATTCAGTGATGCTGGGCACCAGCAAGGAGCAGTCTGAACAAGCCTCACAGATCCACTTTGTCTGGGAAACTCTGGGTGCTCTGGTAGAGATTGTGTTAAAGATCAGAAATATGAAGAACCCCAAAGTATAATCAGTTTGCCATCCTATTGCATTCAGAAACTAGAGAGCCAACCTAAGGGTTTTGAAAAAGAAGAACATGATCTCCCATTATCTAATAGCACAAAAGAGACAAGTGGGGAAGGTGCAGAAAACCTGGCAAAGAAGCACACAAGTTTTCAATCAAGATAGTTTCCAGATTTGAAACTGGAGGAATAGAGGTTAAGAAATAAGCATAATTGGGCTGGGGATTTAGCTCAGTGGCATAAGTGCCTGCCTTGCAAGTGTGCAGTCATGAGTTCGATCCCCGGTACCGGAAAAAAAAAAATCAAAAAAAGAAATAAGCATAATACTGTTTAAGGACATAACTGAATCTCCAAAGTGTTAGAAGGCTAAGAGATACCAGCAGGTCTTCAATCAAAGGACCACAGCCCCATGCTCAAAGAAAGGGTGCAACCGGATAGTTTCACATAGTCCCGACCAAAATCAAGCCTTTCACTCTATGCATTAGTCAAAGAATGGGGAGCCCTTTTATTTAGCAGAATATCATCATGTAAGGGTTTTGTGGTTCTTTGCACCCAAGTCCAGCACACAACAGTTTTTAAAAGTATGTCAAGAGAGCAAAATGGTTAGTGATAAGAGAAAATAACAGAAAATATGAAAAGAATACCTGATCCTATTAGTATTACTGTGTAATAACTTTAAGACAATTGTGATTGATATGTCTTTCAAAGGAGATGTAGACAAAAATAATGAGAAAATGAACAATGTACATAACTGAAAATATATACATTAAAATATGAAATTCTAGAACTGAAAAAACCAAAATATGAAATGCAGAACTCAACGGATAAGTTGAATGGCTGCTCAGACACAACAGAACAGAATTTGTGATCTGTAAGATGGGTCAACAGAAAAAACCAAACTGTGATACAGAAAGAAAAAAAAAGAAATACAAGCAAAAATACTACACCTGCCTACAATTCAAACCTCAGAAGAAAAGAACAATGGATGAAGTAAAACAATATTTAAAAACTTCAAGTTCACCACCCTTTGCCCACAGGGAACATCGCACGGACCAGCAGCTGAGAGGCTGTGCTGCTCAGGAGAGCTAGGCCTGCCCTTCGCCCTCAGGGAACAGTGCAGGGACCAGTGGCAGAGGGCCTGAGGTGCCTGGGTCTGCCGCTGCTGGGCCCGCCCCTCCTCCAGGAACATCTAGGAAGTCTGCCACAGGCCTGAGCTGCCTGGGACCACATCTGTTGGACCCGCCCTTCGACTGGGAACATTGAACTGCAGTGGACTACCATGCTGGCTGGATGAGAGGCCCAGGAACCTCTCACCCAAACAGAAGAACTCATCAGGCTTCAGTCAGTGTGGTGAGTTTGCCCCATAAAATAGAGGTCTGCAGTGGGTAAATAGGGGTGGAGGTGAAACTCCCTCCAAGTGTAAGATCTCGGCTAACCTGGCAAGCCCCCTCCCCCCACACAGAGAACATCAGACAGGTTGAGGAGTGCACCAATATTGCCCCACCCCAATTTAGAGGAAATTAAAAAAACTTATCCTGTGACACAGTATGGCCTCAGCTGACACAAACACTATAGCCAGGGAGACCTGGTGACCAGCCACAACCTGAAGATATAACAACAGCAGGAACTAAGAGTTGCCCTACAACAATACTTCTGGGCTAATTAGCCCAGAAAGAATATAGGACTCACCCAACTGACATGGTAGGAAGAATTCAGGAGACTAGATCTCCTCTTCATGGTGGTACCCAACAATTTGACAAACATCAACCACACAGTAGAACCCCGAAACCCACAGTACAGAAAGTTGTGACTGTTGGAATAGAAACACCAGAAATTTACCCAAAAGGTGAAAATGACTAAACGAAAAGGCAAAATGCAATCCCAAACATCTAGTCCATCAGGGGCAAGTGCAGCCAATAGTGAAATAGAAGACCCTAAAAGTCATACACCAGAAATCTCTGAAAAGATAGCAAATGAAGTAAAGAAACAAATCCATGAGGCTATAGAGGAACTCAAATTAGAAATCATGTCTTATGTAAAGACAAAGTAACAACATTAGTAAATGAGCTGCTCAACATAGCTAGAGAAGAAATAGATAAGAAACTACAGGAGCATGGGAAATTGATTGAAACTTTGAATAAACAATGCAGAAAACAAGCAGAATGTATGAAACAAATTGAAAGAGATATGCAAGAAGCAAAAAATGGTACTGAAAGCCTGCTAAGCCGTTTAAATGAAGCTGAAGATAGAATCTTGGACCTTGAGGACAGGATTGCAGATAGCGATCATGAAAAGGTAGAACTTATAAACAACAAAGCTGCATGAAATGACAATCCAACAGCTAGAAGATGATGCCAAGAGAAACAATGTTAGAGTAATAGGCATTAGTGAGAAGGCAGGAGTCAATGCAAAGGATATAGCTAAGCCGTTCACAGAAATGTGGCAGAAAATTTCTGCCATATCCCCCCATTTTCCCCATTGCCAAATGGGGGAAAAATCGGATATACAAATAAGTGAGGTATATAGAATGCCAAACAGTAATAACCAACATAAACCTACACCCAGACATATAATAATTAAGATCTCAGGCATACAGCATAAAAACAGAATACTAAAAGCTGTTAGAGAAAAGACACAACTCACCTACCAAGGAAAGCCTATTAGAATCACAACAGACTTCTCAGCACAAACCTTCAGGTTAAGAGGAGCTTGGAGTGAAGTATTTCAAACCCTAAAAGAAAACAACTTTCAACCCAGACTGGTGTACCCAGCAAAAATGTTTTTCAAATTTAATGGAGAAACAAGATACCTCCATGACAAAGAACAACTAAAGAAATTCATGTCCACCAAACCAACCTTAGAAAGAGTACTGAAGGACATCCTAGGTAGAGATAAAACTGACCACAATCTCCAGAACAACAACAGAAAGAAATCACCAGGCTGCACAAGAAAGTAAACAAGAAATAAAATCAGGAAACTAACAACAGTAACACAACATGGCAATGTCAAGCCAGTACATATCAGTGATATCCATAAATGTAAATGGCCTCAATTCACAGATCAAAAGAAATGGATTGAAGGAATGGATCAAGAAACAGGATCCCACAGTATGCTGCATACAAGAAACGCATCTGACTCAAAAAGAAACTCACAGATTAAAAGTCAAAGGATGGAAAACAGTATTCCATGCAACAGGAATCCAGAAAAAAGCAGGGGCAACTATTCTATTTGCAGACAATGTGAACTTCAAACCTAACGTGATTAAAAGAGACAAAGAAGGTCACTACATATTCATAAGTGGAAAAATTCAAGAGGAATAACTAACAATTATAAATATATATACACCAAACACAGGAGCACCCAACT
This sequence comes from Dolichotis patagonum, assembly GCA_004027295.1. Taxonomy (NCBI): domain Eukaryota; kingdom Metazoa; phylum Chordata; class Mammalia; order Rodentia; family Caviidae; genus Dolichotis; species Dolichotis patagonum. Next base: position 18,980 of record PVJX010029456.1, read on the forward strand.
ATATAAGACAGATACTAAAGGACATGAAAAACCAAATACACAAGAACACAATTATTACAGGTGATGTTAATAGCCTACGGTCACAAAGAGATAGATCAACTAGACAAAAAGTCAGCAAAGAAATAATAGAACTGAATCATACCTGTGAGCAATTGGACTTAGTAGATGTTTACAGAGTGTTCCACCCAACCACATCAGAATACATGTTCTTCAAAGCTGCCCACAGGACATTCTCCAAAATAGACCATATATTATCCCATAAAACATTCTTAAGTAAATGCAAAGGTATTGAAATTATCCCATGCATACTATCTGACCATAGCACACTGAAACTGGAAATTAATGACAAAAGAAATTGCAAGACTGGCATAAATACATGGAAATTAAACAACAACCTTTTGAACAACCAGTGGGCTACAAAGGAAATTAAAGAAAAAATAAAGCAATACCTACAATTCAATGAAAATGTGGAAAAACCTATTGTAATCTGTGGGATGCAATGAAAGCGGTCTTAAGAGGGAAATATATAGCAATACATTGTCATACCAAGAAAACAGAACGAGCACAAATAAACAATCTAAAGCTTCACCTCAAGCTTCTAGAAAAAGAAAAGCAAGTTAAATCTAAAGCTCAAAGAAGAGAGTAAATTGTAAAGAGTAGAGTAGAAATCTATACAATTAAAACTAAAAAAAATACAAAGAATTAATGAATCAAAAAGCTGGGGGTTTTTTTTTGAGAGAATAAACAAAATTGACAAACCTCTAGCTAACTTTATAAAGAAAAAGAAAGAAAAACCCAAATTCATGCAATAAGGACCAAAAAAGGGGAAATTACTACAGATGCCATGGAAATTCAAAAGATCATAAATACCTACTTTGAAAATATCTACTCACATAGGAAAACACAGAGGAAATGGACAGATTTCTAGAAACATATGAACTACCAAAGCTCAACCAAGAAGATATAGCAATTTTGAATAACCCAATATCAGCTACTGAAATTGAAAACATAATAAAAAACTTACCAACAAAGAAAAGCCCAGGTCCTGATGGATTCACAGCTGAATTCTATAAGAAATTTAGAGAAGACTTGACGCCAATACTCCTTAAACTCTTCAATGAAACTGAAAAGAAAGCAATCCTCCCTAATTCATTCCTGAAGGCAATATTACTCTGATACCAAAACCAGAGAAAAACCCAACCAAAAAGGAAAACTATAGGCCAATCTCACTAACAAACATAGATGCAAAGATTCTCAATAAAATACTAGCAAATAGAATGCAGCAAATCATTAAGAAGATTATACATCATGAACAAGTGGGGTTCATTCCAGGACTGCAGGGATGATTTAACATATGCAAATCAATAAATGTGATACACCACATCAACAGAGCCAAAAACAAAAACCACATGGTCATCTCAATAAATGCAGAAGAAGCTTTTGATAAGATCCAACACATGTTCATGATAAAAACCCTTCAGATACTCGGAATACATGGTGTCTACCTCAACCTTATAAAGGCTATCCATGACAAACCAACAGCCATTATACTAAATGGAGAAAAACTGAAAGCTTTCACTTTATTTTTTTTTTAATTTTATTTAAAGAGAAAAAAAAACCAGAATAAAGGGTAGCAACAATACAGAATTCCAAGGAAAAAAAGAACAACAACAAAAAAAAAACATAAGAAATTATTACTTGACAAATTACATACTGACTTCTTGGAAAGAGTTGTTTAAATTACAAAGTTAAAACATGTAAAGTAGACATTCAAACAGTGAGACTGTTAACAGTTCTGCTCCACAATCTGACAAAAACAGCAATATGGTCATCCATCTTACCCACTCAAATATACATGCAATTATATCAAAAGGGTAAAATTAAACACAACAAAACAGAACAAAGCAGGTCACAAGAAACCAATGTAAGAGACATAAATTTCAAAACTAGACAATCGGAGATATTCCCTCTGTATCGTATTGACTCCTGTTTTCTTCCAAATAGTTGTCCATATTGTCACATACAGGGAATACTCATGAAACAACATAGTATGGAATTGATCTGAGGAGGACGAGGAGGGCATTTCAGGTCTTCAAGACCAGACAATAGGGAAGCCAAGAATGGCTGTTATAGTGTCTCTCATTCTCCTCAAAACAGCTCTCCATACCTTCATGTGTACTGAACTTAAACAAAACAAAACAAGCTAAAATCACTTTGAACAAAGAGTGATAGTTTTGCTGGATTTCACATCATGACATTATGGAATCAGCACTGGGTACTATAGTGTCTCTTTTTCTTCAAAGTAGTTCTTCATTTCAACATGTGTTAGTTGGTTCTCGTAAACTGTTTATAAGCTCTACACATGCATGAGTCTCTACATGTATATCTATCCTTTCTGTATTAAAGGGAAAAACAAAACAAAGCAAGATAAAACAAAACAATTCCAAGAAAAGCATGAAGCAAAAAAGTCATATAAAACCGCAATACACGGTGATCTACAATGGTTACCATGATGTCTCAGCAGTATATAACATTAATAAAAATGAAGCATTGGAGACATTATAAGACTTCAAAAGCAAGTAATAATCAAACCAGAGTGGGTATCTTAGTGAATCTTGTCACCTTCAGTGTAGTTGCCTATATTCTTAGACTTGATGCTATCAATCATAACACATTTAAATAAAATCAGTCAATAAAACTAGCAATCTAACAACCCAGATTCAAATAAGATCAGTCATAATGAGACAGTATAAGTTATAAAGGGCTTCAGATTAAGTTGATAGGAAATTAGGGATGATTACCATAATATGTCCTCATTTTTGGGATAGCTGACCATGTCCTCAAGTCTAGTGTAAGTAGACAAACTGGAACAGCATGTAATCCATCCAAGCAGAGTGATAAGAATAATGTAAATTTTATATCTTGTTACCCAGTTAACAATATCTTCTGCCTCCCTTTTTTAGACAAGCACTGCTTGTTTTGGGTCCCACTGCCTCCCGGTATAGAGCATCTCAATGGACCCTATCTCCTGATCTACTCTGCCTGTGTTTCTCTCTGTTAATATTTCAAGGCCATCTATACTAGAGATTAGAGCCAATCTTCTCTGCCTTATTTCTGCTATTCTGTTTTGCTGCCATTGGTTGTCTATTTTTCTGTTCCACTCCACTGCCCCGTTCACTGAGGTCTCTCTGCCACTGTTCCTGAAATGCTCATGTTCTTGTTCTCTCTCTCTCTCTAAAATGTCCTTCAGTATTTTTTGTAGCGTTGGATTGGTGGTCACAAGTTCTCCAAGTTCTTCTTTGTCATGGAAGCATCTTGTTTCTCCATTAATTTCTAGAGAGAGTTTTGCAGGATACATCAATCTGGGCTGGAGGTTTGTTCTCCTTCAGGGCTTGAATTACTTCACTCCAAGCTCTTCTTTACCCAATGGTCTGTGTCGAGAACTCTGCCATGATTTTGATGGGTTTTCCTTTATAGGTGATCTGTTTCTTTTCTCTGATGGCTTTTAATATTCTGTTCTTATATTGAATTTCTGGAATCTTGATTATTATGTGTCTGGGTGTAGCTCTGTTTTGGTTGTAGGTGGCTGGAGTTCTGTATGCTTCATACATCTGCATATCATTTCATTTTTCTATGCTTGGGAAAATTTCCTTAATGATTTCTGTGACTAGCCTTTGCAATTCCTCTGTTTTGATTCCTGCTTCTTCATTCACATGCTTTATTCTTCAGTTATAGATCCTCTTGTCGTCCTCTAGCCTTCCAATTGTTACTGCCTGCTCCCTTGTTATTTTTAAGAGATCTTCCCTTTCATGATCACACATTGCAAGCCTGTGTTCAATTTTTGATAGTCTATCTTTGGTTTCTTTCAAGCAGTTTTGCCAGCTTTCTATGGAGTCTTTAGTTTCCTGATAATCTCTTTGAATCTG
>PVJX010029457.1:0-22869 GCA_004027295.1 Dolichotis patagonum
AGAAGTATGAAGCATACAGGACTCCAGCCACCTACAACCCAAACAGAGCTACACCCAGACACATAATAATCAAGATCCCAGAAATTCAATATAAGAACAGAATATTAAAAGCCATCAGAGAAAAGAAACAGATCACCTATAAAGGAAAACCCGTCAAAATCACGGCAGACTTCTTGACACAGACCATCAGGTCAAGAAGAGCCTGGAGTAAAATAATTCAAGCGCTGAAGGAGGACAATCTCGAGCCCAGATTGATGTATCCTGCAAAACTCTCACTAGAAATTAATGGAGAAACAAGATGCTTACATGACAAAGAGGAACTAGGAGAATTTGTGACCACCAGTCCAACACTACAAAAAATACTGAAGGACATTCTAGGGAAAGAGAACAAGAATATGAGCATTTCACGAATAGTGGCAGAGAGGCCTCAGTGAATGAGGCAGACAGTGGAGTAGAAGAGAAAAATAGACTATGAATGGCAGAAAAATAGAATAACAGAAATGAGGCAGAGAAGATTGGCTATAATCTCTAGTATAGAGGGCCTCGAAATACTAACAGAGAGAAACACAGGCAGAGTAGATCAGGAGATAGGGTCCGTTGAGCTGCTCTATATAGGGAGGCAGTGGGACCCAAAACAAGCAGTGCACCCCATGGGAGTGAAAGGGGAGGAATTGTCTAAAAAAGGAGGCAGAGGATACTGTTAATGGGGTAACAAGATTTAAAATTTACATTATTCTCACCACTCTGCTTGGATGGATTACATGCTGTTCCAGTTTGTCTACTTACACTAGACTTGAGGACATGGTCAGCTATTCCAAAAATAAGAGGACATATTATGGTAATCATCCCTAATTTTCCTATCAATTTAATCTGAAGCCCTTTATAACTTGTACTGTCTTATTATGACTGATCTTATTTGAATCTGGTTTGTTAGACTGCTACTTTCTATTGAATGATTTTATTTAAATCTGTTATGATAGATAGCATCAAGTCTCAGTGTATAGGCAACTGCACTGATATGACAAGATTCACTAAGATACCCACTCTGGTTTGTTTATTACCTGCTTTTGAAGTCTTATAATGTCTCTGATGTTTTGTTTTTATTAATGTTTTTATACACTGCTGAGACACCATGGTAACCATTGTAAAACACCTTATATTGTGGTTTTATGTGACTTTTCTGCCTCATGCTTTTCTAGGAATTATTTTGTTTTAGCTTGCTTTGTTTTGTTTTTCCTGCTAATACAGAAATGATGGGTGCACATGTAGAGACTCATGCATGTGTAGAGCTTATAAACAGTTTACGAGAACCAACTATATAACACATGTTGAAATGAACAACTACTTTGAAGAAAAAGAGACAATACAATACCCAGTGTTGATTCCATAATATCATGTTGTGTCCAGCAAAAGTATCACTTTTTGTTCAAAGTGATATTAGCTTGCTTTGCCTCGTTTAAGTTCAACACACATTAAGGATTGGACAGCTGTTTTGATGAGAATGAGAGACACTATGACAGCCATTCTTGGCTTCCCTAATGTCTGGTCTTGAAGACCTGAAATGCCCTCCGCATCCTGCTCAGATCAATTCCATACTAGGTTGTTTCAGGTGAATTCCCTGTATGTGACAATATAGACAACTATTTGGAAGAAAACAAGAGTTAATATGATAGAGAGTGAATATCTCCAATTGTCTAGTTTTGAAATTTTTGTTTCTTACATTGCTTTCTTGTGATCCACTTTGCTCTGTTTTGTTGTGTTTAATTCTACCCTTTTGACATAATTGCATGTATATTTTCATGGGTAAGTTGGATGACCATATTGCTGTTTTTGTCAGATCGTGGAGCAGAACTGTTAACAGTCTCACTGTTTGAATGTCTACTTTACATGTTTTAACTTCGTAAATTGAACAACTATTTCCAAGAAATCAGCATGTAAATTGTCAAGCAATAATTTCTTAGTTTTTTTTTCATTGTTCTTTACCTTTTTTCTTTGAATATTGCATTGTTGCTACCCTTTATTCTGTTTTGTTTTGATTTGTTTTTTACTCTTTAAATAAAATTATTTAAAAAAAAAGAAACAGGATCCCACAATATGCTGTATACAGGAAACACATCTGACTCTTAAAGAAACTCATAGATTATAAGTCAAGGGATGGAAAACAGTATTCCATGCAACAGAAACCCAGGAAAAAGCAGGTCTAACTATTCTATTTGCAGACAATGTGACCTTCAAACCTAAAGTGATTAAAAGAGACAAAGAAGGTCACTACATACTTGTAAGTGGAAAAATTCAAGAGAAAGAAATAATGACTATAAATATATATGTATGAAACACTGGAACACACAACTATATAAGACAGATCCTAATGAACATGAAAAATCAAATGCACAAGAGCACAGTTATTAGAGGGTACATTAACAGCCCACTGCCACAAAGAGATAGATCAACTAGACAAAAAAATCAGCAAAGAAATAATAGAACTGAATCATACCTGTAAGTAATTGGACTTAGTAGATGTTTACAGAGTGTTCCAACCAACCACATCGGAATACACATTCTGCTCAGCTGCCCATGGGATATTCTCTAAAATAGACCATATATTATCCCATAAAAAATTCTTTAAAAAAATTCAAAGATATTGAGATTGTCCCATGCATACTATCTGACCATAGCGCACTGAAATTGGAAATTAATGGCAAAAGAAACTGCAAAACTGGCATAAATACATGGAAATTAAATACCAAACTTTGAACAACCAGTGGGCTACAGATGAAATTTAAAAAGCAATACCTACAACTCAATGAAAATGTGGAGACAGGCTATTGTAATCTGTGGGATGCAATAAAAGAAATCTTAAGAGGGAAATATATAGCAGTGAATCGTCATATCAAGAAAACAAAATAAGCAGAAATAAACAATATAATGCTGCATGTCAAGGTTCTAGAAAAAGAAGAGCAAGTTAAATATAAACTCATAGAAGAGAGGGAATTGTAAAGATTAGAGCAGAAATCAATGCAATTGAAACCAAAAAAACAATACAAAGATTTAATGAATCAAAAGCAGGTTTTTTGAGAGAATAAACAAAATTGACAAACCTCTAGCTAACCTTATAAAGAAAAAGAAAGAAAAACCCCAAATTCATGCAATAAGGAACAAAAAGGGGGAAATTACTACAGATCCCATGGAAATTCAAAATATCATAAACACCTACTTTGAAAATCTCTACTCACATAGAGTGGAAAACACAAAAGAAATGGACACATTTCTAGAAACATATGAACTACCAAAGCTCAACCAAGTAGATATAGCAATTTTGAATAACCCAATAAGAGCTATTGAAATTGAAAACATAATAAAAAACTTGGCCAGAAAGAAAAGCCCAGGTCCTGATGGATTCACAGCTGAATTCTATAGGAAATGTAGAGAAGACTTGATGCCAATACTTCTTACAATCTTTCAAGAAATCTTCAAGGAAAGCAATCCTCCCTAATTCATTCCTGGAGGGAAGAATTACTCTGATACCAAAACCAGGGAAAGACTCAACCAAAAAGGAGAACTATAGGCCAATCTCACTAATGAACATGGAGACAAAGATTCTCAATAAAATACTAGCAAATAGAATGCAGCAAATCATCAAGAAGATTATACATCATGACCAAGAGGAGTTCATTCCAGGAATGCAGGCATGTATTTTTTTTAACTTTTAAAGAGAATAAAACAAAAGAGGACAAAACAAAGCAGATCAGAACAGAACAACATAAGCAACACAGCACATTACAATAAGACAACCTGACATTAACAGTAGCTATCCAAATATCTCTTTCTTGCAGGTATGGTTTAACATATGCAAATCAAAAAAAAATGTAATACACCACATCAACAGAGCTAAAAACAAAAACCATATGGTCATCTCAATAGATGCAGAAATACCTATCAATAAGGTCCAAAACTTGTTCATGATTAAAAAACCCTTCAGAAACTCGGAATACATGGTATCTACCTCAACCTTATCAAGGCCCTCTATGACAAACCAACCACCAATATTATACTAAATGGACAAAAACTGGATGCTTTCTATTTAAAATCAGGAACAAGACAAAGATGTCCACTATCACCACTCCTATTCAATAAAGTTCTGGAAATGCTAGCCAGGGTAATCAGACAAGAGAGAGAAATGAAAGGAATAAAGATAGGAAAGGAAGAAGTTAAATTATCACTATTTGCTGATGACATGATGCTCTATATAAAAGACCCAAAAAGACTCTGTTGAAAGACTACTAGAGGTAACAAACAAATTTAGCAGTGTAGTTGGATACAAAGTCAATGGTCAAAAAGCATTAGCATTTCTGTACACAAAAAAGAAATTTACTGAAAGTGAAATTATGGAAATATCACGCTTCACAATAACATGTAAAAAAATGAAATACTTAGGAATCAACCTAACTAAAAATATAAATGGCTTATATGGTGAGCATTATATGATGTTTAAAAAGGAAATAAAAGAGGATATTAGAAAGTGAAAAGATGTTCCATGCTCTTGGCTAGGAAGAACTGACATTACGAAAAGGGCCATACATCCAAAACTGTTATACAGATTCAACACAATCTCAATCAAAATACCATTGACATGCCTCACAGATCTAGAGAAAAAAACTCCTAAAATTCATTTGAAGCAGAAGAAACCTAGAACAGCAAAGGCAATTCTGGGCAATAAACACAAGGCATGAGGCATCTGTATTCCTGACTTGAAACTGTGCTACAAAGCCACAGCGATAATATGAGCATGGTACTGGCAAAGAGATAGACCTGAGGATCAATGAAACAGATTAGAAGATACAAGTATAGGTACAAAGACACTCAGCTACCTGATATTAGACAAAGGACCTAAACATGTTCACTGGAGGAAGGATAGCCTCTTTAATATATGGTGTTGGGAAAATTGGCTCTCCACATGCAGAAGAATGAATCTGGATCCATGCCTATCACCATGCCCAAAAACAAAGCCTAAATGGATCAAAGACCTAAACATTAAAACAGAAACACTAAATCTACTGGAAGGCAAGGTAGGTAGAATCTTGGAGACATAGGAGTAGGCAGAGAATTCATGAACAAAACGCAAACTGCATGGGAAACAGTTCAGAGAATCAATAACTGGGATCTCATATAATTGAAAAGTTTCTGCACTTCAAAAGAAATTACCATCTGAGTGAAAAGAAAATGTACAGAATGGGAAAGAATTTTAATCAGCAATCCCTCAGACAAAAGACTTATATCTAGAACATATAAAGAACTGAAAAATATCAAGACACCCAAATTCAAAGACCCTCTCCAAAAATGGGCATCTGAGACAAACACACATTTCTCAGATGAAGATATACAAATAGCAAACAAATATATGAAGAAATGTTCACCATCACTGGTCATTCGATAAATGCAAATTAAAACAACTTTGAGAGATCATCTCACACCAAAAGAATAGCTGACCTCAAGAAATCAACTGAAAACAAATGTTGGCGAGGAATCAGGGAAAAAGGAACACTGCTCCACTGTTGGTGGGAGTGCAGACTGGTGCAACCACTATGTAAATCAGTATGGAGAATTCTTAAAAGTCTAGGATTTGAAACTCCATTCAACCCAGCTATTCCCCTCTTGGGTATTTTCACAGAAAAACTGAAAAGTTCATATCACATTGATATACATGCACCCATGTGCATAGCAGCACAATTTGTAATAGCTAAATCTTGGAAAGAACCAAGATGCCCATCAATTGCTCAGTGAATGAAAAAGATGTGGTATTTTTTCACAATGGAATATTACTCAGCTATAAAAAGGATGGTGTTGAGGTCTTCATAGGAAATGGAGACAACTTGAGACTACCCTCATTAATGAAATAAATAAGAATTATATTTATAAATATCACACTGTGACTCTAGTGTAAAAAGTAATAAGAACTGTAGAAGTAATAAACTCTGAAATGTACAATTGCTACTGTAAAAAAGAGGAAAAGAAAGTGCTCTAAAAATATAACTGCATGTGTGTTTAAGTAAGATTCATGACCACACTACTTTTTTTGTTAGAATGTTGAGCAGAATTGTTAACAGTCTCACGGTTTGAATGTCTACTTTGTATGCTTTAATTTTATAACTTGAACAACTATTTCCAATGATGACAGTATGTAACTTATCAAGTGGCGATTTCTTAGTGTTTTTGTTTTTGTTTTTTTGTTGTGGTTGTTGTTCTTTTTTTTTCTTTCCTCTTTGGAATTCTATATTGTTGCTACCATCTTTCTGTTTTGGGTTTTTTTTTCTCTATAAACAAAAAAAGTTTGTGGTCAATATTACTGTTTTTGTTAGATATTTTAGCAGAACTTTCACTGTTTGAATGTCTACTTTATGTGCTTTAATTTTGTAACTTGAACAACTATTGAAAAGATGACAGTATGTAACTTACCAAGTAGTGATTTCTTAGTGATTTTTTTTGTTTTCTTTTTTCTTTGTAATTCTATATTGTTCTTAATTTTTTTCTGTTTCATTTGGCTGTTTCTTTCATTTTATATAAAATTTTTAAAAATTTTAAAAACAACTCCATGAGGCCATAGAGAAAATCAAATTAGAAGTACTCTCCCAGGTAAAGATAGAAATAAGAAACTTAGTAAATGTGTTGCTGAGCACAGCTAAAGAAGAAATAGAGAAAAAAAGTACAGGAGCATGGGAAACTGATTGAAACCTTGAATGAACAATAGAGAAAATAAGCACAGTTCATCAAACAAACCAGAGACATCCAAGAATCAAAAAATTCTTTTCAAAGTGTTCAAAACCATTTAAATGAAGTTGAGGATAGGATTTCAGACCTTGAGGACAGGAGAGCAATTATTGATCATGAAAGGACAGAACTTCTAAAAATCACAAAGCAGCATGAAATGACAATGCAACATCTTCAAGATGATGCCAAGAGCAACAATGTAAGATTAATAGGCATTAGTGAAGCTACAGGAGTCAATGCAAATGACATACCTAAAATATTCAGAGAAGTAATTGGAGAAAATTTCCCAAACATGGGAGAAAAATCTCATATGCAGATAAGTGAGGCATATAGAACACCATACAGTCATAACCAACATAAATCTACACCCAGATATATAATAATTAAGATCTCAGACTTACAGGATAAAAAGAGAATACTAAAAACGGTTAGAGAAAAGACACAACTCACTTATCAAGGAAAGCCCATTAGAATCACAGCAGACTTTTCAGCACAAACCCTCAAGCCCAGGTAAGCAAGGAGTGAGGTATTTTGAGCCCTGAAAGAAAACAACTTTCAACCCAGACTGATGTACCGAGCAAAATTTTCATTCAAATTCAATAGAGAAACAGGACACCTCCATGACAAACAACAACTGAAGAAATTCACACCCACCAAACCAACCCTAGAAAGATTATTGCAAGAACCACCCTAGACAGAGATAAAAATGACCACAATCCCCAGAACTACAGAAACAAACCACAAGGTAGGACAAACAATTAAATAAGGGGGAAAAGCAGAAAGCAAACAATTGTAACATAAAATGGCAATGTCTAACAAGTATATATCAGTGATATTCAGAAATGTAAATGGCCTCAATTCAACTATCAAAGAAATAGGTTGAAAACCTAGATCAAGAAACATGATCCCACAGTATGCTGTGTACAAGAAACACTTCTGACTCAAAAAGAAACTCATAGATCAAAAGTCATAAGATGTAAAACAATATTCCTTGCAACAGGAACCTAGACAAAATCAGGGGAAACTATTCTATCTGCAGACAATGTGAACTTCAAGCCTAAAATGATTAAAAGAGACAAAGAAGGTCCCTACATACTCATAAGTGGAAAAATTCAACAGGAAGTACTAACAATTATAAATGGTGCATATATATGCATCAAACAGAGGAGCACCCAACTATATAAGACAGATACTAATGGACATGAAAAACCAAATACACAGGAACACAATTATAACAGGGGACCTTCAACAGCACATTGTCACAAAGAGATCAACTAGACAAAAAGTCAGCAAGGAAATAATAGAACTGAATCATACCTACAAGCAATTGCACTTAGTCGATGTTTACAGAGTGTTCCACCCAACCATATCAGAATACACATTCTTTTCAGCTATGCATGGGACATTCTCCAAAATAGACCATATATTATACCATAAAATATTCTAAAGTAACTGCAAATGTTTTGAAATTATCCCATGACTACTATCTGACCATAGCACACTGAAATTGGAAATTAAGGGCAAAATAATTTGCAAAACCTGCATAAACATATGGAAATTAAATAAAAACCTTTTGAACAACCAGTGGGCTATAGACAAAATTGAAGAAGAAATAAAGCAATACCTACAACTCAATGAAAATGTGGAGACAGCATATAGTAGTCTGTGGGATACAAAGAAAGCAGTCTTAAGAGGGAAATATATAGCTATAAATTGTCATATCAAGAAAACAGAACAAGCACACATAAACAATCTAATTAATGTTCATCTCTAGCTTCTAGCAAAAGAAGAGCAAGTTAAACCAAAAGCTCATTGAAGATAGGAAACAATAAAGATTAGAGCAGAAATCAATGCAATTGAAACTAAAAAAAAAACAATACAAAGAAATAATGAATCAAAAAGCGGGTTTTTTGAGAGAATAAACAAAATTGACAAACCTGTAGTTAATCTTATGAAGAAAAAAAGCAAATTCATGTAATAAGTACTGAGAAGGAGGAAATTACTACAGACCCCATGGAAATTCAAAAGATCATGAATACTTACTTTGAAAACCTCTACTCACATAGAGTGGAAAACACAGAAGAAATGCACAGATTTTTAGAAACATATGAACTACCAAAGCTCAACCAAGAAGATATAGCAACTTTGAATAACCCAATATCAGCTATTGAAATTAAAAATGTAATTAAAGCCTTACCAACAAAGAAAAGCCCAGGTCCTGATGGAATCATGGCTGAATTCTACAAGAAATTTAGAGATGTGATATTAATACTCCTTAAACTCTTCAATGAAATTGAAAAGAAAGCAGTCCTCCTTAAAACGTTCCTGGAGGCAATTATTACTCTCCTCACAGAACTAGAGAAATATGCAACGAAAAAGGAGAACTATAGGCTAATCTCACTAATGAACATTGATGCAAAGATTCTTAATAAAATACTAGCAAATAAAATGCAGCAAATCATGAAGAAGAATATACATCATGACCAAATGGACTTTATTCCAGGAATGCAGAGATGGTTTAACATACACAAATCAATAAATGTAATACACCACATCAACAGAGCCAAAAATAAAAACCACATGGTCATCTCAATATATGAAAAAAAAAACCTTTCAATAAAATCCAACACGTTCATGATAAAAAGTCTTCAGAAACTTACAATACATGCTGTCTACCTCAACATTATAAAGGACATCTATGACAATCCAAGAGCCAACATTATACTAAATGGACACAAACTGAAAGCTTTCACTTTAAAATCAGGTACAAGACAAGGATGTCCACTATCACCACTCTTATACAATATAGTTCTGGAACACTAGCCAGGGAAATCAGACAAGAGAGAGAAATAAAAGAATAAAGATAGGAAAGGAAGAAGTTATCACTTTTTCCAGATGGCATGAGACCCTATATAGAAGACCCAAAAACTCCATTAAAATACTACTAGGGGTAATAAACAAATTTATCTGTGTAGCTGGATACAAAGTCAATGCTCAAAAATCAATACCATTCCAACACAAACAAGAAACACAAACAAGAAACACACTGAGAGAGAAATTATGGAAATATTTCTCTTCACAATAACATGTAAGAAGATGAAATACTTAGGAAGCAACCTAATGAAGAATTTAAAAGGCCTATATGCTGAAAATTATTCTATGCTAAAAAAGGAGATTGAAGAGGATATTAGGAAATGGAAGGTCATTTCTTGCTCTTGGCTAGGACAAGTCAAAATTGTGAAAATGGCGATACTTCCCAATCTGTTATACAGATTTAACAGAATCCCAATCAAAATACCATTGACATACCTCACAGATCTAGAGAAAACACCCCTAAAATTCATTTGAACCAAAGGAAACCTTGAATAGTACAGGCAATTCTGGGCAATAAAGGCATGGCAGGAGACATTGCAATTCCTGACTTGAAACTGTACTACAAAGCAATAGTGATAAAATCAGCATGGTACTGGAAAAGAAATAGACCTGAAACAGATTAAAAGATACAAATATAGGTACAAAGACACTCAGCCAACTGATATTAGACAAAGGGGCTAAACATGTTCACTGGAGGAAAGATAGCCTCTTTAATAATGGTGTTGGAAAAATTGGCTCCCCACATACAGAACACTGGAACTAGATCCATGCCTATCACCATGCACAATACTAAAGCCTAAATGGATCAAAGACCTAAACATTAAAACAGAAACACTAAATCTACTAGAATATAAAGTATGTAGAAGTCTTGGAGACATAGTGGTAGGCAGAAAATTCATGAACAAAATGCAAATTGCATGGGAAACACGTCAAAGAATCAACAACTGGCATCTCGTATTATTGAAAAGTTTTTGCACTTCAAAAGAAATCACCAACAGAATAAAAGGAAAACCCACAGAATGGGAAAGAATATTAGCCAGCAACCCCTCAGACAAAGGACTTATATCGAGACCATGTAAAGAATTGAAAAACATCAAGCCCCTCAACTTCAAAGATGCTCTCCAAAAATAGGCATCTGAGATAAACACACCTTCCTCAGATGAAGATATACAAATGGCCAATAAATGCATGCAGAAATGTTCACCATCATTGGTCATTCAAGAAATGCAAATTAAAACAGCATTGAGATTTCAGGTAACTCTGGAAAGAATGGCTGCCATCCAGAAATCAAGTGATAACGAATGTTGGCAAGGTTTGGGGAAAAAGGAACACTGCTCCACTGTCGATGGGAGTATAGACTGGTACAAGCATTATGGAAATCCGTATGGAAAATTCTCAGAAGACTAGGATTAGAAGTTCCATTCAATCCAGCTATTCCCGTCCTAGGTATTTTCCCAGGAAAACTGAAACTTTAGATCACAGTGATATATGTGCACTCATGTTCATAGCAGCACAATTTTTAATAGCTAAATCTTGGAAACAACCAAAATGCACATCAACTGCAGGTTGGATGTAAAAGATGTGGTATTTTTACACAATGGAATATCACTCAGCTATAAAAATGATGGTCTTGAGGCCTTCAAAGGGAAATGGAGACAAACTTGAGACTATGCTCATTAGTGAAATAAATAAGAAACATATTTATAAATATTACATTGTTTCTCTAGTGTAAAAAGTAATAAGAATTGTAGGAGTTATGAAACCCAAAATGTGCAATTGCTACAGTAAAAAAAAAGAAAAGAAAGTGCTCTAAAGGATATAACTGCATGTATGTTTAGGTGTGTAAGATAGATGAACAAGTTACTAAGTTTTTCTTAAACTGTTGAGCAGAATTGTTTGCAGTCTCACTGTTTGAATGGCTACTTTGTATGCTTTAATTTTGTAACTTTAATAACTATTTCCAAGATGGCAGTATGTAATTTATCAAGTAGTGAGTTTTTAGTGTGTTTTTTGTTTTCTTTATTTCCTTGGGAATTCTGTATTGTTGCTACCCTTTTTCCTGTTTTGCTGCTCTTTCTCTTTAAATAAAATTTTAAAAATGAAAAAAATTGAGCACTGGTAGATAGAAGGGATAGCAGACCAGTCTGGGAATGCTTTTACAGTTGCAAAAGTAAATTGCCCCCTTCTCTAACCATATCTTTTTGGACTCACCCTACCCCTTCTCCCATGAACCTGTCCAGCTGGGATCTTGTGTCACAGAATCTGTGCCCACCCAGGGCTACCACTGGCTGGTGACTTGCTGAACAAAGAAAGTCCAAGGGTGTAGCCATCTCAAGGACAGGTATATAAATCAAGGTCTGGCCCACCTGGGGCAGACCACTGGGAGTAGCTCACCCAAGAAAGGTGGCCCAGTGTAAGCCTGGGTGTCTTGGGCTGCCCAGACCAACTGAAAAAAGACCAAGATCCTTCCCTGGAAGGAAGAGTAGGGCGACACCAGCACATAAATTGAGGGGCAAGGCAAGTAAACCATCCTAATCCCACTCTGTCCACTGACAACCCTCCCAATACACATTCTTGTCCTCAGTCTGTGCCCCTTCTCATGATGACCCTGTTCCCATTGCTGCTCCCCTCTCCCCCAAACCAGTACTATTCTGTGATCTCCCTGTGTCTTCCAGGCAAACAAGAAATCAGGCAGGGCCAAGAGCCCTCAACTACCAGCGAAAATGTCTCCCTTGGCATTCCTGGGAGTGGTGGCAACCCTAAGAGTGGGGAAGCGTCAGCAGAGTGTGGCCCGTTCACCTACTGGATGAAAAACTCCAGCCAGGGGCCCCGGAGCAGGAGCCCATCCGTGACACCCCGTGGAAGACCAGCCCCACGCATGCCACTCCTGAGAGGCCAGGTCAAGAGAGGCCGCAAGACAAAAAGCACTAAGGTGGGTGGGAAGAGGGCCGCCCCAAGCCATGGAGGCCCAGCCCCGCGGAAGGCCACATTGCATCCTTGGTGCAGAGGCCACAAAACCCCATATAATCTGAGAAGTGGCCCGCAGCCTGTGTACCACTATTGAACAATGGAAGTAGCCCTGGAACTGTTCGCCAACACTTTCCAGTGTTGGTGGCAATAAAACCTACCTCCATGAACCTGCCAGTGTGTGTCTGTATGTTCTCTGGGGATGGGGAGGAAGAGAGGAGAGAGGGAATTGAACAGTGGGAGGGTTTGAGGAGGGAGGGAGGAGGGAGCCACCTCCCACTGATGGGAATTTCTCATCTTTTTAGGAGAAAAGGATGTGGAAATCTTTGCATGTTCTTAAGTGTGGCCAGGTTAGCAGGGAGGAACTTCAGGCAATGCTGGAGACAGTGAAGGAAGGAATGTACCACTGAAAGGCATGTGCTTGGGAACAGTGCGGAGGAATCACCCTTCCCCAGATTCCTGAGCCACTGGTACTGTGTTTAGGGAGAGAAGAGGGATACAAGATAAATGTGAGAGAGATTTGTGTGAATCCTGACCAGATCCTTCTCTTCTACCCATACATGCTGCGCTCATCATTCCTCCCTCACCCCACATGGATGATGCTTTGTGGTACCTAAGCCCCTCCATAGATAGCTACTATTTGCCAGTGGCTTCATGACCAAATAAAGCCAAAGGGTGTGGCCATACTAGGTATGTAAAGGAAGGACAGACCCTCCTGGGGTAGATGACTGGGAGGCTGTTTGGCAAGCAAGATGGGGCAAAAGCATGCCCTGCCAAAGGCAGACCCTCCAAAAGCACCTCCAAGCACCCCCACCAGAGAAAAGAGAAGATGCACTCCTTCGGCATCACATGCAGATGCCACAGAAGCAGGTATAAGCACTGTTAAGCAAGAAAAAAGAAGAGCCTCTTTACCTCTTGGATTTGAAGGCAAAGTGAGTGGATGAGCCCAGCCCCTCACTTTGTGCCCCTTGACAATCCTCAAGACTCCTAACTTTTTGGCAGACTGTGCCCCTTCTCCTGAAGCCCCTGTTGCTATTCCTCATCTACCTTCTTCCTCAAATCAGTTCACTCCTGTGATTTTTTTCATGTCCTTGCGGATGCCCAAGAAACTAAGGAAGGCACAAAGACCTCTGCAAGAGACCATTAAGGACAAAGCATTCCCCAGAGCACGCCTCCACTCTGGGGAACCCAAGAAAGAGAGTGGCTCAACAAAGTGTGGGGACTTCCCAATGTGTAGTGGTGATCTGGAAAGCCAGAGGCCAAAGACAAGGAACTTTGAGGCTACTCAAAAAATCTCTGGCAGTATCCACTGAAATAGTTGGGAAAGTGTACATGAACAATTTGAATGGATGGTGGAAATAAAATAAACCACTTGGGAAATTTGTCTGTGTGTGTCTTTGTGTGCTCCCTTATGGTGGGACAAGGGAGGAAGGAAAGGAACAGGCAGGTGTGTAAGAAGGGAAGGAGGTGTCTGAAAAACAGGAAAGCTGCCTCATACACATCCTGAGCCCAGAGCCTACCAAGACTAACACAGCATGTGAGAGGCCCAAGGCCCACAGGGCTAAGGGCTGCCTGCTGCTATGGTGGACTTTTGGCCCAGGGCTGCTACAGCCAGCCCCAAGTGAGGCTGCCTAGAGTAGGTTGAGAGACTGGGGAAGCACGACTCCTCCCAGCACCAGTGATATGCCAGAGATATATCTGTGAGCATTGACCTGGATGCAGAGGCCAATAGGGTGCATCCTGCATTAGGATTTGCCAGCCTGGCGCTGAGGTCTAAGGGAAAGTGCTGTGCTAACTACGCTTGCTCAGCCTCAGAGAAGGGAGTCTTGCTCCAAGCTGTGCCTCCTGAGCTGGAGGTATTGTTGGTAAAGGCAATTCCTTGGTCACTGACACTGACACTCAGCTGGATCATTCCTGAGACTCACAGGGACAGGTCACACAGGGTGACACCGCAGTTGACACTGATGCAGGCCACAGCACAAGTCCATTTTGCAGGCAAGCATCTGTGCCTGATGCTGGACGAGGTCCAGAGGCTACATCTGTGAGTAGTGACCTGGGGAACTGTGTGCTACCTGAGGTTAGTGCACATTTTTTGGGCAAAAAAGCCGATGCTAAGCTGAGCTCCACCTGAAACTCCCAGTTGCAAGAACCTGAGCAATCTGTTGCTGTGTGTGATACCACACGTCCATGCCAAGACAGGCTGTAACTCAGGCACATACTCAAGTCTGCCCACTGGTGTACAATTCTCTACCTGGTGCCACGGAAGTTCTAGTAACTCAGTCTCTCAGCTCTGGCCCACACACAAGGCCTTTGGTTTTGCCTAGCATTGAGTCTTGATGCAGTAGGTCCAGGCCTGAGCTCCCAGACAATTTCCTGCACTATCCTGTGTTCTTCTACCAAACATGGGGAGTCCAGCTGCACCAGTGCTACCTGAGACAGAAGAAGGACAGGGGGAGGCACTCAGTGTCTTGGCTAATGTGCTTCTAGCGGTTCATTCTGTGAGCAGTATTGTGGGCCTGGGAGTTGTGGGGCTACAGCTGGGACTAGGGTTCACCTGGCAAAATCTATACCAGATTTAAGTCTAAGCCCTGGACTTAAATTCACCTCTCTTCTCCAAGTTGGTGTCCTCTCTCTTCAAAATGCTTAGAGTTGGAGAACAAGTGATATTAGCAACTCTTTCCTTCTTGCCTTCTTCAATGCATCTTTTTATATTGTTTTACTAAAAATTGACATTATAATGTGTAACTGGCTTCCTTATCTCCAGAGTAGATGGTTTGGTAGATCTGTGGAAGTCTGTTATCACTGAAGGCTCATTCTCATCTTACACATCATGCTACTATGCTCTGCCTCCATCTCAAATGAGTTTCTTCTTGAAACTATTTCCTCAACAGTCAAAAAGAGAAGTAATTTCTATCCACGAAGTACTCATGTAGCATAATTGAGTTGTGTGCACATACTGTAAATTATTAAGAAAAGTTAATGTTTTATTAGTGCTATCATTGTTGTTACTTATCCTGGAATCATGAAGATTTTAAGTTTCAGGAACATAATTTGACTTCACTACTGGCTATCTGGCTGCTAAAATGATGAAAAGGCCTAATACAAGTGTTCAGAAGACAGTAAATAAAGCTTAGGAGAAAGCCAAAAAGGAGGAATTGGACTTGTGAAGTGGAATTTAATATGCAATGCCTCACAGAAATGAATTAGAAAACTCAATAGAGGCTTGCAGAGTGGTTGATTTTATTTAGAAGAGCAAAATCTATGAAAATGAGCATGACCTTTCTATTTAGGAAAGGACCTCAGGCTTAAATAGCTCTCAGTCCACAGGTTTCATAACAATATGAAAGGTACAACGACTGCACATGGCTTTTTGTTATTATATTGGAATATTGTGTCAAATCTATGGTAGAAATCATGTGACTTAGGTGTAAGTTGAAAGTATATGACAGTTTAATCTGCAAGGACATATAAAAGACATCACTATTTATAAATATGATTAAGGATATAAATAGTACATGTGGATGAATACTAAGATGCCATAAACCAAAGCACACATTCTGATAAAATTATCTGAAAATTATTTGTGAGTCTCTCTCTAAAGTATGACAAATTCTAGAATTCTTATAGTAAAAAAAAGAGCAGTCAATAAAACATTGGACAAAAATCTTGAACAGATACTTTGCTGAAAGTCCTACATGAGTGGTCAGTAAACATATGAAATAATTTTTGAAATCATTACTTATCAGGAAAATGGAAATTAAAAGCACAATATAATACCATTATAAACCCTCCAGAATATTTAAAAATAAAGCAATAAGTAACCAGGTCTGCTGGTACAAGCTTGTATTTCCAGCCCTCAGAGAGGTTATATTAAGTCTGAGGCTAGCTTGTGCAATTTAGCAAGGTAGTAAGACCCTGTCTCCCAATAAAAAGGAAAAAAGAAATGGCGATGTAGCTCTGTGAGAAGGCCCCATATTCAATCCACAGTATTGGTGGAAAAAAAGTGCTGAGCAGACCATGTGCTATGGTTTCTGTCTGGATGTCCCCCCAAAGCCTCATGCAGCCATAGGAGCAGGCTTCTAGAATTTGTGATTGATTCATGGTTCAATGCTGGCATTATGAGTGTGAGTGCTACACCCAAGTGCTTGTGGCCTACATACAATACATGGGACAGAAACAGTCTTCTCATGCACTCTTCCATTTTTTTCTTGTTGCGTTTCCTGTTTTCTACAGCCATGAACTGTTGCCCTCTGCCATACATCACACTGCCTTTGAGCCAGCTGATTATGGACTGAAACCTGCACAAACTGTGAGCTAAATAAACCTTTCCTCCTTTAAGTTCAGGTACCCAGAGTTTTGTGCCACAAAACAAGAGATATGTAATCAAGATACCATCTGCTGAGCTGGAAGTGAATTGAATCCAATATATATTAGCAGTGCAAATATGAAATAGTGTAACCACCGGGCAAAGATGAGTTTTCTTATAAATTTAATCACACACCTACATTTCACCCAGAAATTCTTTTTTGTATTTATACCAAACGAATGAAAATGTATGTTCAATCAAGTAGATCTGAATCCTTCTTGGTTTTAGGAAGGATTTCAGTGGTCTCTGTGGTCTCTCTGAGATCCAGCCTGTTATTTTGCAAGGGCTTCTGGGATTAGGTAATTTTCCCATAACTCTACTTGCTAAAATTCCCAGAAATACCCCCTTTGGATATGCTTCTTACTGCAGAAATCTTAAAAGCCATTCCAAGATTGAGGCACAAGATGGCGGACTGGTAGGTAGCAGGAGAGAGACCCTCTCTGAGAGAGACAGCTCAAATGCCAGAATAAAACACTCTGGAGAGACCCAAACAGAGAGAGATAGACTCTCACAACCCAGAAAGTAACTAAAGTGCAAAAACCCGCTCGAATATGAGGTCCTGGGGCTACCAGTGAAGATAAGATCAGCGAGCACAGCACCCTCCTCGAGCTGCCTGAACCCCGCCCGACCTGAGCAAGCAATCCGCGCCAAAGCAACTGGCTTGAGCCGACAGAGCACGGAGCGGAACAGCCCTGCGTGCAGCTCGCCGGGACCAGCTTTACACATGACCCACCCAGAGGCACTGTGGATTCCCACCGCAACCGTGCTGAAATTGGAGGTTGGGCAGTCCAGCAGTTCTCGGAGACACGGTGAGTGATGGGAATAAGATCCCACCACGGGAAAGGGGAAACCGACTGGACAACATGTTGGATTTGGGCAGGACAGCCCTAACTCCATAAGGAAGTGGCTTCAGCTGGTTACTCCCCTCACTGAGTGCATTGGTGGAATCTGCTTGAACTAGGCCATGTCCCTGGGGGGACCCAGTTACTTCCCTGAGATCAGTGCTCACTGATGCAGTGAAGGCCTGCAAAGTTTGACTGGCCCAGAAG
The DNA here is from genome assembly GCA_004027295.1 of Dolichotis patagonum. NCBI lineage: Eukaryota > Metazoa > Chordata > Mammalia > Rodentia > Caviidae > Dolichotis > Dolichotis patagonum. The sequence continues at coordinate 18,022 of PVJX010029457.1, forward strand.
GGAAGAGGTAGCGTATACTGCCTGTGGGTGAACTCTAATCTCTCATAACCTATTGAAGAGGGCTAAATCTCCTAGCCTGCACCCTGTAGAGGAGCCTTAAATAACAAGAAAAGGGTCTGGGAATTACACTGTACACTTGTATGGAAGGAACCAAAAACATGACGAAAGGGAGAAATAAGAAAACACTCCCAGCCCCCAAACCTGAGAACATCGATCCAGGAGAGGCAAATACAAAAGAGACTGAGGGCAGCAAAAATGCAACATCAAACACAGCGTTAGTGGACATAAAGAGATATCTTCAGGACCTCGTAACTGGGATTCAAATTAAACAAGAGATAAGTAGATTAATAAAAGAAGGACTGGGCACTTCTCCAGAAGACACAGACAGAAGAATGGAGGAACACAAATGGAGAGAAAAATTTAATGAGGAATTCAGAAAAAAACTAGAATTTATGAAACAGATTCAAAGAGATTATCAGGAAACTAAAGACTCCATAGAAAGCTGGCAAAACTGCTTGAAAGAAACCAAAGATAGACTATCAAAAATTGAACACAGGATTGCAATGTTGGGTCATGAAAGGGAAGATCTCTTAAAAATAACAAGGGAGCAGGCAGTAAAGATACAAAGACTGGAAGATGACAAGAGGATCTATAACTTAAGAATAAAGTATGTGAATGAAGAAGCAGGAATCAAACCAGAGGAATTACAATGACTATTAACAGCAATTATTAAAGAAAATTTTCCAAGCATAGAAAAAAGAAATGATACGCAGAAGTATGAAGCATACAGGACTCCTTCCACCTACAACCCAAACAGAGCTACACCCAGACACATAATAATCAAGATCCCAGAAATTCAATATAAGAACAGAATATTAAAAGCCATCAGAGAAAAGAAACATATCATCTATAAAGGAAAACCCATCAAAATCACAGCAGACTTCTTGATACAGACCATCAGGTCAAGAAGAGTTTGGAGTAATGTAACTCAAGCGCTGAAGGAGAACAATCTCCAGCCCAGATTGGTGTATTCTGCAAAACTCTCTATAGAAATTAATGGAGAAAAAAGATGCTTCCATGACAAAGAGGAGCTAGGAGAATTTGTGACCACCAGTCCAACCCTACAAAAAATACTGAAGGACATACTAGGGAGAGTGAACAAGAACACGAGCATTTCAGGAACAGTGGCAGAGAGGCCTCAGTGAACGAGGCAGACAGTGGAGTGGAAGAGAAAAATAGACTATCATTGGCAGAAAAATAGCATAGCAGAAATGAGGCAGAGAAGATAGGCTATAATCTCTAGTATAGAGGGCCTTGAAATACTAACAAAGAGAAACAAAGGCAGAGTAGATCAGGAGATAGGGTCCATTGAGCTGCTCTATATAAGGAGGCAGTGAGACCCAAAACAAGCAGTGCACCCCATGGGAGTGAAAGGGGAGGAATTGTCTAAAAAAGGGAGGCAGAGGATACTGTTAATGCAGTAACAAGATTTAAAATTTACATTATTCTCACCACTCTGCTTGGATGGATTGTGCACTGTTCCAGTTTGTCTACTTACGCTAGACTTGAGGACATGGTCAGCTATCCCAAACATAAGAGGACATATTATGGTAATCACCCCTAATTTTCCTATCAAATTAACCTGAAGCCCTTTATAACTTATACTGTCTTATTATGACTGATCTTATTTGAATCTGGTTTGTTAGATTGCTACTTTGTATTGACTGATCTTATTTGAAACTGTTGTGATGGATAGCACCAAGTCTAAGAGCATAGGCAACTACTCTGATGATGACAAGATTCACTAAGATACCCACCCTGGTTTGACTATTACTTGCTTTTGAAGTCTTATAATGTCTCTAATGTTTTGTTTTTATTAATGTTGTTATATACTGCTGAGACACCATGATAACCATTGTAGATCACCTTGTATTACGGTTTTATGTGACTTTTCTGCCTCATGCTTTTCTAGGAATTGTTTTATCTTGCTTTTTTTGTTTTTTTCTGGCTAATATAGAAATTATAGATGTACATGTAGAGACTCACGCATGTGTAGAGCTTAAAAACAGTTTACGAGAACCAACTACATAACACATGTTGAAACAAACAACTACCTTGAAGAAAAAGAGACACTACAATACCGAGTGCTGATTCCATAATATCATGATGTGAAGTCCAGCAAAACTATCACTTCTTGTTCAAAGTGATCTTAGCTGTGACAGCCATTCATGGCTTTCTTAATATCTGGTCTGGAAGACCTGTAATGTCCCCCTTGTCCTGCTCAGATCAATTCCATACTAGGTTGTTTCATGTGAATTCCCCATATGTGACAATCTGGACAACTATTTGGAAGAAAACAAGAGTCAATATGATAGATAGTGAATATCTCCAATTATCTAGCTTTGAAATTTATGTCTTACATTGCTTTCTTGTGATCTGCATTGCTCTGTTTTGTTGTGTTTAATTTTACTGTATTGATATAATTGCATGTATATTTGAGTGGGTAAGATGGATGACCATATTGTTGTTTTTGTCAGATCGTGGAACAGAACTGTTAACAGTCTCACTGTTTGAATGTCTACTTTACATACTTTAACTTTGTAATTTGAACAACTATTTCAAAGAAGTCAGTATGTAATTAGCCAAGCAATAATTTCTTAGGTTTTATTGCTGTTGTACTCCTCCTTTTTTCCTTGAAATACTGTATTGTCACTACCCTTTATTCTGTTTTATTTTGTTTTGTTTTTTCCTCTTTAAATAAAAAAAGCCATTCCCACTTGCCACTAGTGGCAGTAAGGACTCCAGTGATAAGTAACAGAAACTCTTTGGCAGCTCCTTAGGAATCATCTTCTTTTCAGAAGAATCCTATTCACTCTGCCTTCCCCCTCACTCTTGAAGGAATCAAGGACAGACAAGTGTTAATGTGTACAATGCAAAGCTTCTCTGATTGTGTGTCTGAATGTCTTAACAAATTCACTTAGCAACAGGTATTTATTGATCACCTGCTATATGTTATTAGGAATTGACTTTGGATGGATGCAAAACTATTAGTAAGACACATTTTCTGGTCTCATAGAGATTACCATCTGTTAAAAAGATGTAGGCAAATGTAATAAGAATACATGACATTGTTATACATACATGTTACAGGTGAAGTAGACTTGGTTGCATTAAATTTCATTGATGACCATTGAACTTTCTATACCTGGTTATTTTTATGTTATTGTATTGTATTGTATTGTATTGTATTGTATTGTATTGCATTGCATTGTATTGTATTCTAGTCTTGAGAAATTTTCTGTTGTTTCTATTTTATAACTTTTTGACATTCTCAAACCTCACTTTAACCTCAATAATCTGAAATTTTTGCTTTTTGTGTTCTTCAAGTTCATGTGCACTTCTTCATCTCTCCTCAATATTTTCCTTTTCTGCCTGCTCCAAACTGTTTTCAAATGGCCTGTCTTCAGACTCATTAATTCTTTCTTCTAGTTGATTTATCCTGCTACTGATAGCTTGTGTTATATTATTAATTTTTCTTTTGATATTTCTCAGTTCACAGAGTTCTGTTTGATTTTGTCAATTGCTTCCATCACTCTGTTAATTTTCTCTGGTAGAGTACTGAATTATTTCCCTGTGTTTTCTCAAAGCTCATTGAGTTTCCTTAAAACAACTGTTTTAAATTTCCCATTTTGGAGTTCAGGCATACTAATTACTACCAGGTCAATTGTGCGGGTCTAATTTTGACAGTTAGGTGAGGTCCTGGTTTCCTGCAAGCTACTGATACTTGATGTGTAATGTTATCTGGGCACAGAATGATTAGTTCTTGATTCCAACCTTCTCAATCAGGCTTTGTCTGGACCTGTATTCCCAGAAATTCTGAACAGACTGCTTATTTTCAGCAAGCCTGCAGTTACTTCTGCCCTTTGAGCATGAGACAGTGGTGAGTTCAGTGTTGATGTGTTGTCACTGTTTCAGCACTGCAAGATTATCCAAGCCCAGGTTTGTTCTAAATGTAACTGGTCTGTCATGCAGCATAAATTAGGGGAGTGCTTAGAAAAATATTGCATTTCTTTCTGAATTTCCAAGCATTTGGGGCTGGCCCAGCTACATCATCCATAGTCACCAAACTATGGTGAGACACTCTAGGGTTGTGCCCTTCTATGGGAGAATCACTGTGGAAGAACCAGTCTGGAGGAATGGTCTCCAGTCCTTAAGACTCGAGAAACCAGTCTCAAGTTCCTATGTCACATTTGTGCCTAACAACAAGATAAAAGTATGCCATAGATATGATGTTCAAGGTGAATTATCATCATAATTGGTTTAGGATCCACATAGGGGATTAATAAAGCACACTTCTGGATACATCTGCATGAGTTATGGAGGCATCACCCTGGTACTACATATGGGCACTGGCTCCTTCCTTTCTGGCACTGTTCCCCTACTGATTCTTGGCTATCATAGGCTGAGCAACTTTCTTCTTCCATGCCTTTCTTCCATGAGTTTCTGCCTTGGAGCCAGCTCATCAAGGACTCAATTCGCTGAAAATATGAGCCAAAGTAAACTTCCCTCTTCTAAGTTGTGGTTATCAGATATTTTGTTAAGCAATAGGAATGTGACCCATACCCTATTCTAATACTCATTCTGAGATCAAATTCCACTAAAATGATTAAAATCAATGGCTTCAGATACACACATTTAAAGGAAATTTCTCAATATCTAATCCAAGACTATTACCAAGATCAAACTTCCTAAACTACTTCTTCCATTCCTAGAGCTAAAGTGACATGATGACTATCAATAGTGTTTAAAATAGTCCCATATTGATTAAATGCTCCAGTTCTCTGTTGC